>QLSS01000179.1:28205-47070 GCA_024372645.1 Trichomalopsis sarcophagae | reverse complement strand
TGTAAAATGTTGCACTTTAAACGAAGTAGTAAATTTAAAATAGAAGAAAAGATTTTAATCATTTAGCGTACCATTTCCTGAGTTTTGTCATCATTATAAAACTTGATGTCCAGGATCCACGACGAGGACGTAGCAGGGTGGATTTTCAGGTCCTACAACTATGGTCTCTACCACTTTTTTTTAATTTGGCGTTGCTAGAGGAATTACGTAGGCGGGGTTTCATTCTGGCTGCAGGACATTGAGATGACCTTCAGTGCCGCAACCGAACATACCATTCTGAACGTAAAATTTACCGCTCTTTCTATTCCCGCAATAAAAGAATGAGGTTCCTATTTAAAAATCCAAAGTTGACCTTCAAATGACCTTGAAAAACGCGTTCAAGGTCAAATCCAAGGTCACCATCGGGTTGCCCCTTCGATATCCTACAACTTTGGTCTCTACCATTTTTTCGATTGTGGCTGTCCCTGACGAGTTATGAGCGGTGCCCGTTTAAATTGGGTCACCCTGTATATATTTAGAAGCTAGATGGAAGCTCCTAACTTCTGCACTCTGATTAGAGATAAGGCAGGAAAGGGGACAGACCGGGTTGAATGACTGATAAGACTTGGTGTGATTAAGACTAACTATATTATAAAACTAGAGATTACAAGAGACCGATAGGTCTGTCCAGATCGGCGGCCAGGCCGAGACTGATAAGAAGTCAAGCTCGCCTCGCGCTCGTCACGGCGTGGTGGTCCGCCAGGTGGCGCGTCGGTTCGTTGGTTGTGCCCGGAGGGGACCCCCACAGCTACTCCCCCACCAGAGACAAGGGCGGATTGCCCGAGGAACGATGCGATGAGGAAGCTGGACGCGGCGCCTGTGCCGTAGATGATGCGGTTGCGGGGCGCTGATGCGAGGCGAGTCTGCGGTGACGGAATGCCGATGAGTCGGAGTCGCCAGGTCCTGATAGGCTGGTTGGACGAAGACCCGGGAATGCGTCCGCAGAAGGCCTGTAGCCGATGTTGCCAAAAGAAGAAAAAAAAAAAATCTGCCTGGACAGCGTCTAGGTATGTCAGTGCTGCAGGTTGTCACTGCAGTAGCCGGCAACCCGGAGCGTAGGGTCAACGGCGTTGAAGAGAGTCCTTGCTTAACATCCTCGGGTGCCGGAATGCGCCAGGACATCAGTGCCGAGGATGTGGTTGAAGCTGGACGATGCGTTGAGAGAGACCTCGCTGTTGCTATTCGTGGGTCCCAGCGTCGACTGCGATGGAAAGAAGGCCGGAGCGAGCGTCGTCGAGCGTCCTCGATAGCGCTGGACAGTGCGCATAGTCGAGCGCACGGCCTGGTAGACGCTGGTGGGCCTGGGACATCGGTGATGCGATGGCCTTGAGCGCTGTGACGTCGGGGCGCGGAATGGCGCGTTGCTGCCGCGGTTAAAATGGCCGTGTTGGCGAGCGCGGCACGAGAATCGCGGCGTGTGGCGCGAGATGGCGGCCATGAACGCCGCGACGTTGTCGTCGAACGTCGTCCCTCGCTGAGCGTCCTCGGGTACCGGATGTGCCAGGACGTCGGTGCCGAGGATGCGGTTGAAGGCGACGCTGCGTGATGGACTGCTACTGCCCGGTCGACGATGAGCTATGCTGTGTCGACATCGGGAGGATGCTCCGCTGCTGGTCGGAACGGCTTGCTGTGCGCAGCAGAGCCGCTCTGAGGTGTGCTGGACGACGACGGTTGGCTGCTAGCGATGTCTGCAGGATCCGGTGTCGGCGTCATCGTCAGTGTGATGGGTCCCAGCGCTGTACTGATCGCGGTGTTTGTTACTGCGAGCGAGGCGAGTGGCTGCTCGCTGTGCCGTGCGAAACGTAGCGCGTTGCTGGGACGGCTGAAAATGACCGACCGGGCGCGAAAGCGAGAGAGACAGCGAGACGCTCGAGAGCGAAGCGCAATGTGTAGCGCGAAGTGGCGGTTTTTGCGCGGCGCGACGGCGTTTCCGACGCCGAGTGACAGGTTTCGCGAGGCGCGATGGGAAGAGCGACTCGACCTCGAGAAAGGATCCGCCTGTCCAGGCGATGATGATGCCGACTGCGAGGCGCCGGGGCGATGATGTTGGTCACGGCGACGATGGCTCGATTAGAAGCCGCCGGTGATGATGTTGCAGCAGGTGCTGCGCTGCTGATGTACGTCGTCGTGTGCTGTCGTTTGCTGGCTAACGCGACGCCCGGTGTCCGTGGGTCTCACCGGCTGTAGATGAGCCGGTGCGAATCGTCCTCCGCGGCTGTACGTGGGCCTTAGAGGTGTAAAAAAAGGCGTCGGCGCGGGCTAATAATGGCCGACGCGAGACGTGATGCAGCTGAAACGGCTAAAAGCGTCGTCGCGCGGCTGTAAAGAGGCCAGCGCGAGACGTGATGTGCGAGATGATAAAAAAAAACGTCATTGCGCGGCTGAAAAGGGCCGCGCGAAAAGACGTGAGTTTGTCGGTGTAAAGACCGAGAGAGCTAAATAAAAGCTCGAAGTGAGCGAAGGCAGCTGGCCGCCGATCGGAAAGCCGAGCCGAGCTCCGAAGAGAGCGAGCTCGCGATCGAGGCTTTGCGAAATGGCGCGGCGTCGAAAATGGCGCCGCGCGATGACTTGTGGATTGCGAGTTCTAAGACGGGGTCACCACTTTAGAAGCTAGATGGAAGCTCCTAACTTCTGCACTCTGATTAGAGATAAGGCAGGAAAGGGGACAGACCGGGTTGAATGACTGATAAGACTCGGTGTGATTAAGACTAACTATATTATAAAACTAGAGGTTTCAAGAGACCGGTAGGTCTGTCCAGATCGGCGGCCAGGCCGAGACTGATAAGAAGTCAAGCTCGCCTCGCGCTCGTCACGGCGTGGTGGTCCGCCAGGTGGCGCGTCGGTTCGTTGGTGGTGCCCGGAGGGGACCCCCACATATATATTTTCATCCTGCGCGCTGCTATATTGATCACGTGAGCTCTCAATCGTTTAAACGTATTATTGGCAAACTGAATTTTCAAAACAATATTACTTAACAAATATTGCAGTAAAAATCGTAGCTCTTATACTTTTGTGTAAGATTTATTCTTAACATTATTTAAAAACCATGTCTGTTCCCTATTGTAATAAGAGAAGGAGTAGCGAGCTAGCGGTGGCGTAAGGCTCGCATTATATTATAAGTGTATGAATAATAAATGTATATAGGTGTGAATGTACGCGTGCAAGTATGAATGTGATACTCGCTCTCTTCGCTGCCTTTATAAAGACTCGTACGGGCTATCCGAGCTCTTTTTATAGATCTACGCAGGATCGGACTAGTGTTAGGAGGCTGAACAGCCTTTGATTTTGGTATTTCCCTTGGTGTATGTGGGCGCATATTTCTGCTTGAACTTGTCGTTAAATGTTCATTACATTTTTCTGGCGCATCTGTATAACGCGGGTTGGATTCATATTGTGTAATGATAGGAACATTTTGACCGATTTTGCGTATCTGATCAATATGTCTCTTTTGCAATCTACCGTCGTCAAGCTGTACCAAATAATGTAGTGACCCGAAAATATCATAAATTTTCCCGAATTTCCATTTATCAATATCGTACTCGCGAATGATTACTCGATCTTCCCTTGAAAACTTTATTTCGTCTTCATTGTGTTCCTTTTTACTTTCCGCATCATTAGTTTGCAATAGGAAATCAAGTCGTGATCGGATTTTCCTCCCGAACATTAAGTCACAAGGTGTTTCGTTTGTTATGCTTTGAGGTGTTTTTCTATACTGAAGAAGTAAACTTTGTATTGCCCTATGTGTCTCCTCTACATTATTTGGTTTCATCGCACGCAACGATTTTTTTAAAGTTTGTACATATCTTTCCGCAAGACCATTCGTTGCAGGATGGTAAGGCGCTGTAAACTTATGCGTTATTCCATTTTTTTTGGTAAAATTTGCTGGAATTGGTGAGCAATAAACTGACGACCATTGTCGCTTATAAGTACTTTTGGCATTCCGAACCTCGCAAATATTTCGCGTAATAATTTTATTGTCGTATGTGTTGTTATATCTTTAGTAGCAAATACTTCTGGCCAACGCTTATATAAGTCTACAAGTATAAAATAATAGATATTATTGATTGGGCCAGCATAGTCGATATGAACCCTTTCAAATAGCGCGCTAGACTCTGGCCAACTACTCGTGTTTACTTTTGGTGGATTTTTACTTAGTTGCAAGCAATTTGTTCAATTTCGAGAAATGTTAATAATGACATTGTCAATTCCATTCCACCAACAGTAACTACGTGCTAGTTGTTTCATTCGTTCGACACCGAAATGTCCTACATGTAATTCGTTTAATATTTCGCGTTTCATTGTATCAGGTACTGCTATTCTACAACCTCGCAATATACATCCATTTTGCAGTGAAAATTCTTCCTGCGGTATATTCCATCGCAATTTTTGAAGTGATAACTTCTTATGGGACGGAGTGAATTGGTTGGAATGCGTTACGGCGCCGTTATGTCTGGTTATCCCCACCCTGCCGTCTCTTGCCTTCTCTCTCGCACGCATACGGCGACTCAGCGGAGACATCCCCACCCTGCGGTCTCTTGCTTCCTCTCTCGCACGCATACGGCGGCTCAGCGGAGACATCCCCACTCTGCGCGCGCTTTCTTCTCTCTCTACTGGCACGTGTTCTCTCTCTCTCTCTCTCTCGCTCTCTTTCACTCGCTCGCGTCTACATGCCCTCTGTCTTTCGCATACTGTATATCGACGGCTGACTGGAAGATCACCGTATCTCAGCCGCGGCTTCGAGAACGCCGTATCCCGGCGGTGGCTTCGGGATCGCCGTATCTCAACCGAGGCTTCGGAAACGCCGTATCTGAGCCGCAGCTTCGGAAACGCCGTATCTCGGACGCGATTTTTTTTCCTCAAATTTTGTAGTGGCAGCACTGCGTAAATTTTAAATATGACGTAAAAATTTTTAAAATTTGCGTCAAAAATTCTGAAAAAAATCAGAATTACTTATTTGATTTATTATTTGACATTAACTACACTGTAAGTATAAAATAAGTAAATTCTTTCGTTCAAGTTGACACTGAAGAACACAGAAATTATTTACGAGCATTAAATATTCAACTTGAAGAACACGTAATTTATGAAACAAATTATGAACGTTATACACTGTAAGTATAGATAATGTAGAAATTCGAGTAGAAAAACAGCAGAGGTTTTTGTTTCATTTTACGAAACACGTAAAATTTATGGAAGAATAATATTTACTTAAAATGTTTAGCGAGGTGGAAAGAAGTAAAAAATACGAGTATAACGAAGAGTTTTACTTTTTTTCTGTTGAATTAGTAAAATATTAAATTTAAATTATCTAGGGGCGCGATAGCGCCGCTTTGGCAAGAAAAAGTACAAAGTACGATTTGTCTACGGCGCGACCCTATATACTTTGAAATTGAGGTTTCCTCTGATCCGATCCGGTCGTGGAAGGAATCAGGTTTTCCTAAAGAAATCTTGGATATTATTGACAAAGTTGATTATAAAGATCTCACGCCTATTCAACGACAGGCCATTCCAATCGGTTTACAAAATCGCGATATTATCGGTGTAAAATGAAAAGTTTTTCTACTCGAATTTCTACATTATCTATACTTACAGTGTAGTTAATGTAAAATAATAAATCAAATAAGTAATTCTGATTTTTTTCAGAATTTTTGACGCCAATTTTAAAAATTTTCACGTCATATTTAAAATTTGCGCAGTGCTGCCACTACAAAATTTGAGGAAAAAAAATCGCTTCCGAAATACGGCGTTTCCGAAGCTGCGGCTCAGATACGGCGTTTCCGAAGCCTCGGCTGAGATACGGCGATCCCGAAGCCACCGCCGGGATACGGCGTTCTCGATGCCGCGGCTGAGATACGGCGATCCCAAAGCCACCGCCGGGATACGGCGTTCTCGAAGCCGCGGCTGAGATACGGTGATCTTCCAGTCAGCCGTCGATATGCTCTACTACAGACGCTCTCTATCTCTCCCTTTCTTTCCTCGACACTTTTCTCTTAGCGCGCGTGCACAGTAAACATAATCTCTACATTAGTAAAACTTTTGAAGTGAACATTGTGTTATTAAATTGTGTTAGTAAACAGATAGTTATTTTGATTTTTCAATTACCGAGTGTGATATTTACGTGTATATTGATAATCATATTGTTGTGTTAAATACCAGCCAGTCAACTTAAACTGTTAAATAATGATAAATATTGTACATAAAATTTATATTTTACATTCAAAAGGAAATTAAATTACGTTTTACTTATTCCTGATCCATTTATAAATTATTAGATTAACAAAAAATATAACTATAAAATTATTATTGCCATCATGCGTTGTTTAAAGTTCTATATTTGATAGTTTCTATAAATATCATATGAAGTTATCACTTCTGTCGGGCGTCCCGTGACGCATACGTTTTTTTTGTCTATGATTTTATTTGTAGTAAGCGCATTTATGAGCATTTCTAGTTTTTCGCGTTTTTTTGTTTCTAAAGCTAATGGAGAGATGCTGGTGTGTAGTTTTTTGATTTGTTTTACTTCGAATATATCGGCGGTATCTATTTTATCAAATTAAAATCTTCTGATTTTTGTGGTAAACGTGACATAGCGTCAGCATTCGTATGTGATTTGCTTTTTTTATACTGTATATCAAAATTATACGCTCTTAAAAAAATTGCATAATGCTGCATGCGGGTTGTAGTTAGAGTCGATAGTGATTTTTTTTGGACTAAATATTTTAATTAAAGGTTTGTGATCTATATATAATGTAAAACGTCGGCCGTATAAATATTGATAAAATTTTTGAATACCGAATATAATACTATTCGCTTCCTTATCAATTTGCGAGTATTTTCTTTGAGTTTTATTTAGTGTTTTTGAAGCAAATTGTATTGGTCTTTCAGAAACATCTGGATATTTATGCGAAATTACCGCACCAACACCGTGCGGTGATGCGTCCGTGGCAAGAATTAACGGTAGATTTGAATCGAAATGTTCAAGTACTCTAGGCGAGCAAATAAGTTCTTTACTGTACTTGAAGACTTTTTCACATTTCTCGTTCCAATCAAACTTGACATTTTTTTGTAGTAACGCGTACATTGGTTGTAATATGGTACTTAAATTTGGCAAAAATCTACCGTAATAGTTTATAAGCCCGATAAAAGATTGTAATTGAACTATATCCGTAGGTCGGCTTGTATTTAATATTTTATCAACTTTGCTTTGCATTTTATGTACGCCATTTTCATCAATAGTATACCTGTTACTTCTATATAACCTTTTATGTGTATTCAGTGTGAGAAGTTCTCTATCATCAGGATGAACTTCGAGATTTAGAAAAGCTTTTTTTATATTAATTTTAGTAAATTTTTTTTTTCTGGCCATTTTTTAAAACTATTAATCAATATTTGGTACGGGGTGGTCATCAATTTTTATATTTTCGTTTACTGTTTGACGAAAATCCCCGCAATTTCTTACACTATCGTCGGATTTTAATATAGGTACAATCGGTGTTGCCCAATTTGAACACTTTAGTAATTATCCCTTGCTTCTCTAAATTTCCAAGTTCATCCTCTAGTTTATCTATTAGTGCAAACGCTACAGGCCGTGCTCGCATGTATTTTGATCTAACGTTTTCTTGTAATGGTATTTTCTTGTATTCGTACTTCAATTTTACCTATACTTTTATCAAAAAGTTTACAGTATTTTTCGAGTAAAATTTTTACTTTTTCTTTCGTGGTTTTTGTTTGTACATTGAAACACCAACATTCCATAAATCTAGATATAATTGACGAATCCATTCTCTGCCTAAGAGTGTGTTTCTGTCCTCGTCAATAACATATAGATTTAAGTCGTACGTCTTATTATTGTGTTCGACCTTGCACGTCGCATACCCGAGTAATTGTAACTCTTCTTCACAATATGTGAGCAGTTTCAAGTTTGTGGCGTTTAATTTTCGGTCTTTGAATAATTCGTAGAATTTATTTTTCGATATGATTGTAACAGCTGCACCGCTATCAATTTCAAATTTAACTAACTTGTCATCTATGCGTAATGTGCGAAAAAATTTGTCGCTATGGTTTGAATGTTCTGTCTCCATGGAATCTATTTTCAAATATATCCTGGACGTTTTTTTGCTGTGAATCGACGTAATTTGTGTTTGACGTATTATTTTGTTTTGCTTTTAAATACATTTTTCGTAGGTGGCCTTTTATATTACAAAAATTGCATACAACATTCAATTTATCGCATTTATTTGCGTAGTGATCCGTACTACCACATCTATAGCAATGATTTTTTTCCGAATTTTCTACATTTGCATTGGAATTATTTTTCGCAAACTTTTGATTCACATTTCTCTTTGTATTGTTTTTTGTATTATTTTTGTAATTCGAAAAATTTCTTTTTTCTCTAGTATTAACTGCATTTACCGTGCTTTTTTGGTGGATTTCCGCCGCGTCTTTTGCAAATAATTCCATTGCAACTGCAGTTTCAAGCGCATTTTCGTATGTTAATTTTTGTTGTCTCTAGTAAACGATTTTGAATACGCTCTACCAAAGTTACAATTTATCGCAAGTTTTTGAAGCGCTGTAAGGAACTCCTGGGCTGGCTCTCCTTCACGCTGCTGTCATTAGTGAAACCTGTAGTTTTCCGCGATCTCCAACGGGGCCGGACTGTAGTATTGTTTCAGGAGTCTGACCAATTCTTCGTAGGACTTTGACGTAGGTTCGTCCGGGGCTACATTATCGCACAGTATGTCGTATGGCTTTGGTCCCATATAGTGCAGTAGGTATTGCCTCTTGGCTGCTTCCAAAGTAACGTGGAAAATTTCGTATGCTCCCTCTAGGCGCTTGACCCATCTGTTCCAGCGGAATTTTGTATGGTCAAACGGCTCAATTGTAAAGACTACTAATTGACGTTGATGTAGCAGTTGATGTAGTAGTGGTAGTCTCCATTGTTCGCACCATTTTGCACTCTAATTAATTGCACTAATTTTCTTTAGAATTTGCGTAGAATTATTTCGCGTAAATTCCTATAATCCTCGTCGCCACTGTTATGTTTGTATGTAGTAAGCAAGGTAATGTATTATGAATATTTATTATATAATCAGTTACAATCGGAGCGTACTACAGATAGGTGTTTACTGCTCGGGAGCTAGTAAGGTTCTGGCGCTTGTGGCTATTCTGCCGAATTCCTCAGTCGCACGAGTATACATTTGTGTATAGTATATACAGAGACACCCGCTATACATGTGCTTCGCTCGCACTAACACTATTATTATTGAAATAACTTTCCACTACCTAGTATCCCGGACCTCTCTTATATTACAAAAATACATCATTATTAGAATCAAATTTCTATTTGTAATTTGCTGTCAAAATTCAGACGCAGATCAGTAAATGATCATTGCTCTTCTCTAAAAATCTAAAATCTTACACGAGCAGAAGACCGAGAAGAGTCGTGACCATTTCATTCTGTGTATAATACTACAAGTTCTTCAATAATTATTCTATCAAAATTTCTTTTAAATTCTGCAAATTTTATTGCATGAGTAACGTTTCTTATGATTGGAATTTTAGCAATTGTTTCAAAATTAATTTTATTTTTAGAATCATCTGTTAATCGAAAAAATGATAAAGTATATGTTGTCATCATCTGTTAATCGAAAAAATGATAAAGTATATGTGTGTACACACGTCACGGGTGAGTAAGGGTACACGTTTTGAAAAATAAATATTTGAAAGGCAAACATTACGAATTAAATTATAACGAAAGATAAAATTTTAAGTCCCAGAATATTGGAAAGATATAATTTGAAAACTTAAACTTAAAAATTTTTTAAAATATCGCTTTTGTAATATTTTAACTCTAGAAATATCACCTTTCGCAATGTTTCAATTTAACATTTTTGTTTTATAAATTTTTTCATTTTAAAATCTCAGTTTATAAATTTTGAATTTCTAATCTTTACCCTTTCTAATTTTCATTTTTCAAAAATTTTACCCTCACATGTCATCGGTTTCTAATTACTAAAAGAAGACAAGTAGAAGTGTGCAATTCGGTGGTAGCTGTGGCGCGACGACAGAATGTCTTCCTTGCAAGCCAGAGGATCTTGGTTGAAGCCCGGGGTCCGTCACTTTTCTTATGCACTCTTCACTCGTAACGTTTTTTGGTGACAGCGGTGGGACGAACTATGAAAAAACCTCAGGCCTGTCTTATCATATGCCGGTGTAAATAATTAATGAATGACCCACGGATCATGCTCAAAGCCTTTAAGTCCACACAATAGAACACGCATAATAGTCTCTCATCTGTGCGGTAATTGCGATCGACGAGGGCGTCAATGACTCTAGGACGTGGACGTGTCACGTGTGTACACACGTCATGGGTTTCTTATTACTATAAGGAGACAAGTAGAAGAGTGCAATGCGGCGGCGGCCCACTATGGTCCTAAATAAGAAAATTTGTGTCAGAATAAAATAGCGTCTGTTAGAAATTACTTACAAGCCTGATTTTGTTTTTAAAATGTTGGTAGACTAATACAGAATAATATAGAGCCAAGTTAGAGCCTTGGAAGAATGGAGCATGAGGTGGACGATACAGAACCCCCAGAAAGATTGGAGAGACTCCCTTTGCCGATACCTCACAGAAGAGATATTCAGGCTTGCCTGGCTTGCCAGACCATTCACCGTCAGATGGTGAAATAACACTGTCAGTGATTTATGTATGTAGAGGGCCACACACCTCCTCCGTTTCTATTTCTGTCTCATCTGTACAGTAGGTAGTCGTCCAGTGAAGGGATGGACATTACCTTGTCGCTCAATCAGGTCTCAGTAACAGCAATGACGTGAAATGGAGAGCGAGTGGATAAGAAATGCCTGATCATCTCAATGTAACCCGTAAGCGAGTGCGCATTAAAATAACAGACTCGTAAACCTTTGAACAGAGATACCTTAGAGCCAGATTAAGACGTGGCAGATGAGCATGATGGTGGGTGTGGTGGAATGATGTGTGTGTGCTGTAGCCTTAGTGTTGGACGATGTTGGCAGCGGGCGGAAACCGGGTTGAAAAAGTCTCCAGTTTGGCGTCGGTGTTGATGACAATAGCACGCTCGCTGTCATCGTTGTCATGTAAAGTCTCCCTTCTCTGATGAAAGTTCGGCAGCCCTGCCTCCTCTTAACCTCCAACCTATCACTTGTACGTAGCTCATGGACGTCTGAGGGGAGCAGCTCGTTGATGTTTATAAGTTCTTGATGGTCAAGACTCAGAGCTTTAGCCTCCTCCAGCAAGGTAGCGTCCAATTCGCTAGTGTGGCGTTTCCGGGCGTTAGCGATGACGATCGAGCGTGCAAGCAAACTTGAAGCAATACCCCTGGTGGAGTTGTTTGTAGCATCAAGCCTCCCCATGGTCCTGACGGATGCTACGTCTCTTCTGAGGACCGTGGGGTCAAGCGCGTTCACAACTGAGAAAGCAAGGAGGTGGAGTGAGGTTTCACGGATATAGTGCAAACCCGTGACAACAACCACACAGTTCGAGGTCTGCTCCTGGCGCCTCTTGACCTCAGCCAATTCACTGCGTAGGCTGCAAATCTCCGTAGTGTTGGGCACAGTGCTGCCGTTGTCCTGCTGTATTGTCGGGCTCCTCGATGACAGATCTTGGATCATGTGATCGAGGATCTTGGATCGTGCAGGCAGCTCATCGAGGGCCTTAAGTCGCTTCTCCAGCGAGCCCAGACGCTGCTCAATTTTAGAAATCCTCTCCGACACGATGTTCTGGGTCTTCAGTCTAGTGCTCCGCGAATGTCCCTTAAAGCGGCCTCAACGGACGACGTTGGTGTTGTTACTCCGGACGAGCGGGTTGGTGAGGGATTTCTCGATGTGTTAGCTGATGGTGGTGCTGACCTCGCCTTCTTATTCACTGGCTGCTGTTGTTTGGGAGTATTCTTACCTGCTGCTATTGTTGCAGTTACTCCCGTTGCTGATGTTGTAGCAGAGGTGGATTTAGTCCTCAATTTGGCACCTTTGGCGTTGTTGTTGTCTGCACATGAGGGACAGGCTATAATCTGCCTGTCGTTCACCACGATAGTCTTGATCTTGATGGTGTCTTAGCACTTGACGTGGTAGTACAAACCACAAAATTTACACTTTTTGGGGTCTTTGTGCTGTATAGGTTGTTTGCAGCTGCTGCACGGCTGAAAAGGCACTTCCACACTCTTCTCGCCGTTTGCACTCATTTTTCGTCGATAACTTACTAGCAGTCGGTAAAGCAGATATTTGTAGGAGGATAATAAGTTATCGACGGACTGAAAGAGTAGGTGTTGTGACTCTTACGGCTAGAGTATTGTACGATTATAAGTTTACAGAGTTGCAGGTGAGAAAAGAATAAAACAATACAATAGATAATAGATTGAGGCATGGTCAAAATATGTATAGTGAGAGAAAGAGGCGACAGTGAAAGTGGAATGAGCGAAAAAGTAGGTGTGTGTGTGCGCGGACTGTATACGTTTTATGAGTTTTCGAGTTCAAAAAAGTGATCCCTAGCAAGTTTTTTGAAAGTGACGGTGGATGAAGTGTTTATGATGTGTGATGGCAAGTTATTCCATAAGTACGAGGCGCTGATATGGTACGAGTAACTCAGCGTCTCCGTCGCGAAAGCAGGAATTTCCAGAGGCGTCACCTCGCCCCTCACAGGCCGGAGTGTGACGCGGAAGTCAAAAAAGGCCAGTACGTATGATGGTACGACCGAGTTAAACATTTTATGTAGGAACAAGCTGTGAAGTACTTCCTGCGTCCGGCAGTGGTTAGCCACTGCAGCTCCCGTCTGTACGGGAAGATGTGCCCATCTCTCCTTACACAATAGATGTACCGAATTCCTGTGTTCACAAGCCTCTGTAGTTTCAAGTCGAATTCCTGCGTCAGGTCACAGTATACAAGAGAACAGTAGTGGATGATCGGAAATAGGAGTGCTTGCACAAGATGTTTGCGCAACCTGAGATTGGTACTCTTTCTGAAAATGTAGAGCCTGTACATGAACGAGTGAGCACGCTTACACACTTGTGTAACATGCTCCTTCCATGAGAGTTTAGAGTCAAGCACCAATCCCAGATTACGCACAGAGGACTCAAAGCTGACCTGGGCACCCCCGATATTAATGAAAGTGTTGGCTGTAGAGGGAAGTAGATTTATGTAGTAGCGGGAGCCCAGGACAATTGGTTTGGTTTTATTAACATTAAGTTTAAGTTTGTTTTGCGCAGCCCAGCCCGTTATCCTCTCGGCATTAGCACTCATCTTGTCTGATAAAGAATCGAGCTCCTCGAGGTGGCATTGACTGTAGATCTGCAGGTCATCTGCGTAGATGAGATAGGAAACATCGGAGTCTAGGCAGAAATCGATGTCATTGATGTACAGAGCGAACAGCATGGGACCTAAGACGGAGCCCTGCGGGACGCCGATGTTAAGACGCTGCAAGGAAGAACGCTCGCTACTCCCACCAACGACAGTCTGCTCTCTTCCAGTGAGATAGGAGGCAAACCAGCGGATAACCTGCTTAGAGAAGCCAAGAGAGAGAGAGAGAGAGAGAGAGAGAGAGAGAGAGAGAGAGAGAGAGTCCAAGTGGCCCCCGCCTCTCGGTCCTAGCTAATCCGCCCCCGCCAAGCTACCCTCACCCCCCTCTACCTACCGAGGGGGCTAAGGCGTCGCAGCCAGCGCCGGAGGGCAGCAGTCTTAGTGTGACCTTGAACGAGAGAAGAACCCTAGACAACGAGCGAATCAGTATCTATTATACCTAACCATATTATTTCAAAGTGTAACCATTATCGAATATTCTAGAATATACATTCAGTTTATTCTACTTCTTTTTATTCAATACACCCTGTACACCACAAATCCCACATATATATATATATATATATATATATATATTTTTTTTTTAAGGTACCACAGGTAGAGATTTTTCTAATTGTTGTCATAAAGGAAACATAAATTTGCCATATCGGAGGACAGCATTAATTTTCGTAAAAATATTCGTGAATTCAATATTCTTTGGCTTTTGCAAGTTTTGATGCAAATTTTCAAAAAATACCAGGTCATGGTCCTCAAATTATACGAATTTGTGGTCAAATATATTACAATGTTTATGCTTTACATCTAAATAAAGATGAAGCACAAAAATACGAACAATTGTATATTTTAATGATATGGCAAGATTATATTTTAGAAGAAAAAATCATAATGTGTATTTTATGAAATCAGAAGTGAATTTTATGAAAGAATAATGGATTATTTGCATGAAGATAAAGATTTTGAATATATAAAAATTGGAAAAATCTTTATATTACAATAAAATTTTATCGGAAGTCCTCGAATGTATTTAGTCAACACGATGGATCGCGAACGATATTTTATTAGATTGTTACTTTTGCATGTGAAAGAAGCAACTTCGTTTGAAAATTTACGTACTGTTGATGGTATATTATATTCCACTTTTTATGAAGTTACTGAACAGTTAGTTACTGAAGATAGAGAATGGGATAGATGTTTAGAAGAAGCAATTCAATTAGAGTTTCCTAGTGTATTATATGCGTTATTTGCCTTCATTTGTATTCATCATAATCCTATTAACGCAAAAGAATTACATGAAATGTATAAAAATTACTTTTATCACCCTAAATACGAAAAAACCGCTGCCAATTTATTGGCACGTAGCTTCCTCCAACTAAATTTATAGTTCCAATAGATAAAATATTATTCAAATATACAATGTTAATGCTTGTTTAAGTAACCTTGATACCTTAAGAACCATAGGGATTTGAAAGCTGCGCAATGAACTTAGCCAAGACACATAAAATATCTACTTTTTCCTAAAATCTCAAGTGCAATGCCTTTTTACTTCCGTAATCCAAGCACAAAAAAACTCATTTTTTCGAGTTTTCGATTTTTTACTGAAAAAATAAGTAGTCAAATCACTTGAAATTTCAATCGGATATAGTTTGACACGTGATCCATTGACATGATTTTTTTTTCGTGAGGTTATGATGTTCCAGAGATATGAATTTAAAAATTTGAAAATAAATCACCTTATTCATTTCATCTGCCGAACAAAGCGGTCGATCCCAAGGACCAAACGGGAAAAAGTAGGTAATTTTATTCTCTTTGAAATGCAAATTAGCTGAATTGTTTGTAACGATGGGATGATTGAAAGAAACGCAAAATAGTGTTTCTCAGAAATAAAAAATTGGCCATAAAATAAAAAATAGTTAGGAAAATAAAAATAAATGTTTTTCCCGAATTCAGAATCCAAAAATATACAGGCATGTCAAATTTTATTGATATTCACCGAGTAGTTCCAGAAATATTACGGCATACACACACACACACACATCCACACATACACACACAAACACATACACATGCACACACAAACACACACACACACACACATACGGACATTTTCTAAAAACACGTGATTTAAACTTCTAACACCCAAAAAAGTATTTTCTAAAAGTTTTGAAGAAACTCAAAATTTTACTATTACAAAGCTTCCTCTAGGAGGAAGCAAAAATGTTGGTGAAAATATAGCACGTAATAGAATTTGGAGGAAATTTACAAATAAATGGATATTCCTTAAGTGATTTCAATTTATTCATTATAACCGCATGCATAGGAAAATATAATGATGAAGTAATATTCTATAAGCATGATAAACTAAATGAGTTACAAATAAATGTAAAATTTTAAAAAGTTAATCAGAAAAATATATTTAACAAAGTTTTAATACTAAATATAATAACTGCATTTTCATTGATGGACGAGGAGGAAGTGGGAAAAGTTATTTACTCAATGTTCTAATAGACCATTCGAAATATTTTAATTTACCGTTTGTATGTAAAGCTTGGACAGGCATTGCTGCAAATTTATTAAATAATGGCAAAATGGTCCACACAACATTTAAACTGCCACTTAATATAACTAAATGCACAACATCTAATGTAAAACCTAACTCAAATGATGATAAAAATTATAATGTGGAATGAGATATCAATGACATCGAAGATTGCTTATGAAGCAGTCGATCGTCTTCTTCAAGATATATTCAATGACAAAAAAAATTTTGGTGATAACAAAGTTGTTGAAAATTCTGTTAAACATAGTCATTTATGGATAAATTTCAAACGCATGACACTAAATGAAAATATTCGTGTTTCCGACAATGATAATAATAACCCCCTAAAGGGTTAGGGACAGACAAAATTTAAAAGTGTCATAACTTAACAATTCTATAATAAAAGTACTAAATACAAAAAATAAAAATTAAATTCTCACTAAAAATATAATATACAAAGAAATTTTGTAATTTGTTAGAATTATTGTAGCTCATACTCGGCAGCAGCATATTAGCATATGTAGCGCTGATATCTATGACGATATTCTATAAAAACCAGCAGCAGCATCTATTATATGCAGCGCTTGAAATTATAAAAAGATAATATAATACTCGACAGCAGCATATAAGTATATGTAGCGCTGGTATTTATAACGATATTTTATAAGAACCGGCAGCAGCATCTATTAAATGCAGCGCTTGAATCCATACCAAAATAATATAATAATCGGCAGCAGTATAGAAATAAATGCAGCGCTGAAATATATAACCAAACATTAGAGGAGAGATTGCCGATGAGCATGGGCGAAAGAGTGCCGTGCGATATATAGTCGTAAGCTAGCGCCGCCCTGCGGTTTTCGCTCCGAACTATACGCATCTAGAAGCAGCGGAGGAGAAGTAGGGGCGGCCGTACGCAACTAGCTTCCCCACCAGCAGCAGCGGCGAAGGGGGAAGTAGAGAGTACACAATCACATCGCGGGCCGCGGCGCGGCAGAGCATATAGGAGAAATAATATAAGCGGCCGTAACTGTCAAGGATTTGGGCTTACGCGATGAATATGATCCATAAACAATTAACTCTAAGCACTTAAGGTCAGTGGCCATGATCGTCTTTATGAAATCAACCCTCATAATTAAAAACTTTAATTTTTTAAACGTAAGACGGATTATGGTTAAACCGACACAAACACGTTAAGCTTAAGTTTAAACAAAGCTAAATTAAACTAACAAGCCACCCCAGCCACTCAATAAACATATGCTACTTTCAGTTTTCATAGAACAACGACGATCGTGGCGGCGCGGTATATGTTGTTGCTTGGTGTTTATATGCACTCAAGTTCGTGTCCGAGGTTCGGCAAATTTTTTTATTTATTTTTATTTGCTTATAAAATATTTATAATGCGTAAAAACAGTAAGAAATATTATTATTCTTTTAGTACGTAGGGGACGTACAATGTGTAACTACAGTTATTTATAGTTTTATGGGTAACGAAAAAATACAATTTTAAATAAATTTATATTATTTTATCAGTACGATAACCTTTTTACAATTACATAAAAACGAAAAAATTAAGTTTAAACTTAAATAAAATAAAATTAAACTAAAAAGCCACCCCAGCCTCCCGATAAACATTTGCTACTTTCAGTTTTTCTTCGTCAATGATCATTGTGGCGGTGTGGTCTACGTTGTTGCTTGGTATTTTTATGCACTCGGGTTCGAGTCCGAGTCTCAGCAAATTTTTTTTTCTACTTGCTGATAATATATACAGTATACAATAATAACGCAATATGTCATTCTGCTTCTGCAATTATATTTCAATTTAGGAAAGTATACGGTGGGCTTGCAATAAATATAGGTATAATTTACTTCTTGAGTTATAGGAATACAAATTAATAATTTTTTTTTAATATCAATGTATTTTATAAAACGTTATCGTACTAATAAGAAAATTTAAATTTATTTAAAATTGTATTATATATTTTATAAGCAAGTAGAAAAAAAAATTTGCCGAGACTTGGACTCGAACCCGAGTGCATAAGAATAGCAAGCAACGACGTAGACCACGCCGCCACGATTGTCGTTGGTATATGAAAACTGAAAGTAGCTTATGTTTATCGGGAGGCTGGGATGGCTTATTAGTTTAATTTAGCTTTGTTTAAGCTTAAGCTTAACTTGTTTGTGTCGGTTTAACTATAATCCCTCTAAAAAATTAAAGTTCTCAATCATGAGATTTGAAAAGTTTTAGATTCTAATTTTTTTACACTTATGTTGTTGTTTAAACATTCTTTTTATTCCAATAATATGCCCGAATAGTTTTTGTCGTTGGTTGAAACTACCGCGAGGTGTGGATGCGCAAATTCGACAGTCGCCGTTTGTCACTTTTCCTCCGCCGCGTCAGTGGCGGACGGCGGTAGACCTAAGAATATATAGCGCCTCTCCCTTCTCCTCCACTGCCGCTGGATGCGTATACTTCCCCTACGCTCCTTTTCTAGATGCGTATAGTTCGATTGCAGGCCGCAAGTGGCGTCATGATCGAATTCGGCACGCATTTTTAACACGGCATCGGTAATCTCTCCTCTAATCTCTGATATACCGATATAATATAAGAACCGGCAGCAGCATATTATTTAACGCAGCGCTGGAATTCACAACAAAATAATATAATAATAATTAACAGCATCATATTAATAAGTATGGCGCTATCATATATAACAATATAATGCGAATACTGCCGATAAAATATAAAAAAAATATGACTCTCAAAAAAATTCGTTACCAGCCCGTTCACGCCGTGAGACTTAGGCAATGGAAGAACGTTAGCTAACGTTGGAAAGGAAAACTAAAATGGTAAAATATGAAAATATTTCCAAAATATAAATTCTATATTTCTTTAATTTACTTTTACTTGATAGTGTGTCCCTGAAGGACCGGAGAACCGGAGAAAAAGTGTTCATGCTTAATATA
>QLSS01000179.1:6087-28195 GCA_024372645.1 Trichomalopsis sarcophagae | reverse complement strand
GGTTCAAATGAGATGCTAATTACAAAGAGGTAACTCTAATACTAATACAATTAAAAAATATAGATAGTGTGACCCTAATGGACCGGAGAACCGGGGAAAAAGTGTTCATGCTTAATATAATGTGTAATGATATCGTGTATAATCACATAAGTAAACGCACTGTAAAAGAGGTTCAAATGAGATGCGAATTACAAAGAGGTCACTCTAATACTAATAAAATTAAGAAATATAGATAGAGTGACCCTAAAGGACCGGAGAACCGGGGAAAAAGTGTTCATGCTTAATATAATGTATAATTTTTTTTAGACGTTTAATAGTTTTTTAGAATTTACTATTATATCTGTAAAAATTTTAACATATAAGGTAAGATATTGAATTTAAAATAAGTTTATAATATTATTAATAATATAATAATTTTGAAAAAGATAATAATAATAAAAATCAAACTTTAAGTATGGAAGAAGACGAATACAAATATAATAAAATCAATCAGTATTTGAATACAAGATATTTAAGTCCTCCTGGAGCTAATGCACAGATTATTAAAATATTGTTTACACAAAATTTTACATGTTATAAAAAGATTAACTTTTCACGATAAAGATATGTATATTTCGAAAAAGGGAAAGAGAAAAAAGTAAGAATATAATTATAGAAGTAACATTATCCGCATTCTTTAAATTAAATCAAACTGATCTTGATGCAAAAAATTATTTCTATTCTGATATACCAATACATTACACATTTGCCGAAAAACTAAAAACATAGAACAAAAGGAAATAACGTAATAAACCAATATTAATTAGAATGTGTAAATCCGAAAGACCGTGAACAATACTTTATCAGATTAGTACTTTTACATGTTAAAGGGCCAATTTCATTTGAAGATTCACGTACCGTTAACAGAGTTTTATAACCTACATTTTATGAAGCTGCTATAACAAAACAGCTTGTCAATGAATATGGAGAGTGGGATAAATGTTTACAAGAAGCAATACAAATACAGTTTCCAACAGTACTATGTTAACTGTTTGTTTTAATCTGTAATTTTCATAACCCTATCAATGCATCAGAATTATATGAGAAGTTTAAGAGTAATTTTTATCATCCTAAATCTGAAAAATATACAATTGAAGTGATAGCACTAAATGCAATTACATAAGTAATGCAAGCAAACGGTTTGACGTTAAGTGATTTTAATTTTCCTAATATAACAATGAATATTGAAGAATTTGATAATACAACATTTTTGTATAAAGAAACTAATATGCTAAATTACAAAAGAAAATTGCATCCCTTAAAATTAATAAAAAAAGTATATCTAATGCAGTTTTAGAGAGTTTTAATTATAAACGGGATAAGTGTATTTTTAATGATGGACTAGAAGGAAGTAGACAAAGTTCTTTACTCAATGTTTTAATAGATTACTTAAAATCACATAATCTACTATGTATATGTGTTGCTTGGACCAGTATTGGAACGAACTTACTTAGTAATGAAAGTACAGTACAGACAACGTTTAAATTACTACTGAATATTAATGACTGTACAACAACTGTACAACTGTAATGTAAAACCTTATTCTATAAATAAAAGAAAACTTGTAGATGTACAAATTATAATGTGGGATGAAATATCAATGACATCAAAATTTGCTTTTGAAGCTGTTGATCGTCTTTTCAAGATTCATGTGATGTAAAAGTAATGTTTGGTGAAAAATCTATGCTAGATTCAGAAGATTTTTGACAAACATTACTAGTAGCTCGATATGATAGTCGAATTATAGTAATCAAAAATTCAGTAAAGAATAACTACTTATGGACGAATTTTGTATGCATAACATTGAATCAAATCCTTTAAGTATCTTGCAATGATGACAATTTTAAACAATGGTTATTAAATGTTGGTGATGGAAAACGTTTCAATTTATATGATCAAGAAAATTAATTATTTGTTAAATACCTGTTAACATGATATCAAAAGGAGACATTATTACAGAAATCTTTGGAAATAACATAAAAATCAATGACGAAACATTACCATGGTAGAAATCGCAACCAATTGTAACCCAAAAATATAAGCTTATGAGTGTCAAATTGTCTTATCTAAGCCAAGAATATTGGATTATAATTGGCTTACAGCGATATCGTTTTCACACAAAAATAAAATTACTATAGCCCATATTGTTTTTAAAGAATAGCGAAGCAAAAACAACTTGGTAAATATTGATGTAAAAAGGTCCAGTTTTGTTACTTGGGGGTTTTTGGGGTCACTTAACACAAATATCGCGATGGCAGCGCCTGACACCCCTTTTCCAGTTTCCAATCATTTGTTTCCTTCTTTTTCTTTCTTTATTATTTTTGTGATGTTGCCCAGATCCTTTAGGTCTTTGCCCATCTATCCTTTTCTCTGTTTTTCTTTTTTATTTTTCTGAATTACTGGTGACTGTACTATTTATGTGACCTCATTTGAATCTGTTAGCCTTTTCTTTTTTCTTTTAATACCTATTACTTTGTTCTTTTTAAAGCTTTCCGCTAGGTTTCTTTGTCTTAGCCCTTTTTCCCCTGCCATTTCCTTTTCCTCTTCTACCTATGGTTAAACTGAAAGCGATGTCGCTCTAAAGATCTGATCTTCAACTTCGTCGCCATTTTCTTTAAGAATTATATTTCCGTATTTGTCTATTACTGTAACTCTTGCTCCAGCTAACTTTACACCTATCGCTGTTCTTGTCTATCTTTTCTTAATCTCTCTGGGTCATTGTCCCTTTTTTTTACTTTATGCATGTATGCTTAGCCTTATTCTTTACCCCTTATCTATCTTTGTTCTCTCACTCCCCCTCACTCTCCCATTATTCCTCTTTTTCTAACCTCAATCGCTCCTTTCCCTTAAAAAAACTCTCACTCTTTCTACCTAATCAAAACACAACCGTAACCATCCAACAGCTAAGGTCAACTTGACCACATAACTTTATAATCAAATTTCTAAACACAACAAAAAATAGTAAATACCAATCGCACTTTTTAGTTTTTCTTAAAATTTTGAAATAATCATTTGCATTATTCTACTTTATTTTTGTACGATATTTTAAAACTGATAAAACTCAAACTTACAAAACTTATTTTACTTTAACTTCCGAAACAACCAACTAACGACAATAGAAAACGGAATATTATTAGCCTACCATACAAAAAAAATGGTGAGCCGTCACGGGACGCATGGCAGATGTGAAGCATTGAAATTGATGGTTATTGAAAGAAGTTTATATAAAGTAAAGTAAATAAATATTTTTTGTTTTGTAACATAGAAGCTGAGTTTTATGAAGGTATGTAATGGAAAGGATGTTGTATTGAAGTGTAAAATGAAAGTAACAAGTATTAATATTATATTCTATAGCGCACGCCGTATACTGTAGCACTCACCGATACGCACACGCTCTCTCTCTCTCTCTCTCTCTCTCTCCAGTATAGAGGCGGAGAGGGGAGCGCGCTCTAGAGACAAGAGAGGGGGAGAGCGTGGCGACAAAACTTCCGTCGCGACAAAACGAGTCGTTTGAACCCCCGAGCTGCGCCATTAGATGTTTCACATTAAAAAAGGTTTTTACGAACAGACCAGCCATGCATTCAAACCCACTAAAATCAATTTTAAAACAGAAGAGAAATTAATTTAAATAAGAGACATGTTTCTAAAATGCTCCACATACATTTACAAAAGAACAGGATAAATAAGAAAGAGGATACACAGCATTTGAATACGATATACACACACCTGATATATCAGCTTAAACGACAACGAACATGAGTCATAGCTCTGACGTAAGTAGCGAAAAAAATATCAACAAACCGCTCGACTCTCTATCGGCGATGTTCGGGCTCGTGCAAATCCTGAATCGAACAGCCGAGAGAGATACACCTCACCTACTTCTAAACAGTTTGTCAGGAAAGCGGATTTTCAAACGATCTATTGCTGACATTTCCATAACTGTAAGCTTACGACTAGTATTTATCATTTTGTTTTATCATGTACATAATAACTTACATTCAATAAACACTTTTACACCAATTTATTGATAAGGGCGGCATTGATGGCCAAAAAATCAAAAAAAGGAATAACATGTTAATATTTTGACACACCCCCTGCCTTAGGAAGATCGATAACTTCCGAAATAATGTTCTTGGATTACCACCGAGGTATAGAGTCATATAAAGAAAATGTTTTCTTTATAACGTACTTTTAAAACTTATGATTTGGAAATAAATTTATTTAAAAAACAACTATACAATTAAAGAGATTTCAAACATTTATTTAAATTGTTACATATTCCTCCAATTGCTGCTTTACTTCACGACTTATACCTTGGAGCATTAGGTGAAATTGATCGTGTCCCATGTATTGCCGTAGAAAATTAAGCTGAAAAAAAATTATTTGATGATATAAATACACGATAAATGTAATATTCGATACACACACACACACACACACACACACACACATACATGCGCGCGCGAGTAGCAACCTCGTTAAAATAACCAAAGCTCATCTGGCCCTTGTTAAACGGCTTCTTCCTAGGATACAGGATGGGGGAAGAAACCTCAAATATAAATCAATCATGGACAATAAGTTAATTATAACACTTCCCCAAGTAGATCAAGCTTTACAGTCTACTCCCGACGCAGGCTCCATGCATGTTGCGGGGAGCCAATTAACTCAAACAAGACAGGAGGTTATAGAGGTGGGTCACTCGGCCCATAAAGGAAGATTAGCTTCAAGTGACACATCAGTATGTGATGGAGTCATAAACCAATGCACGAGGTATGGTCTAAAATTCAGACAGCAAATCGTGCAAAAGAAGAGTTGATAGACAAGATTCAGAACCATCTGGTCAAGATGAATGCTGTAGTAGGTCTAGACAAAAACATTCACAAGAGTGTTAAGGATGACATGAGGAAGGTCATGTCTTTCTAGAAACGGCTCAGAAGCGTCGAGCAAGACCAAGTCTGGCTTTGGACTGATGATGTCGAATAGCTCACGGACCTCGCTGAACTCAGAAGAAAAACAGGAAGTAGAAACGCCAAGGAAGAGGAAGGAACGGTCTCCTACACAGAACAAGACCAATAAGAAAAGAAAAGAAAAGGATAAGACGCCAGAGCATGGCCAGAGTGCGCCACTAGCGACGACTCCCAGCACTACTCAATGCCCAACGCCCACAACAGGGACATTACCACCCTGGCAAATGGTGGAAACAAGAAAGAAAAAGAAGACGATAAGATTAACAATGGTGTTGTAGATCAATAAGGCACTAGAAAATCTAAGCCGCCAAGGGCAAGACCAACCCGACCAGAGGCTCTAATCATAGAAGCTACCAAAGGAAAGTCCTACGCTGATATCCTGCGAAAGATAAAAGCAGACCCAAAACTGAAGATGATGGGGGATAGCGTGAATAGACTACGCAAAACAGCGGTTGGTGACCTACTATTGAATTTCCAACGAACATCAGAAGGGAAGGTAACGGAACATCGACAAGCGGTGCAAAAAGTGCTAAAAATGGTGTCACCATAAGAACCCTACAAAATGTAAAGGTCTTTGAAGTAAATGATCTTGATGTTCTAACCACTTAGAAGGACATCGTGAAAGCGCTATGGAGGGAGTTTCAAGATAGCAGCTCAAATGCAGTGGAGGAAACGGCAGTAAAGTCTGTGCGCAAGGCATATGGCGATACGCAGACGGCGGTCATTCAAATGCTAGCAAAAGTGGCTCAGCAGATGATTGCAGAGCAGAAAATCAGAATAGGCTGGGTAGTATGAAGAATACGAGAGATAAAGCGGAACACACGTCCACTTCGCTGCTATAAATGTCTAGGATTTGGACATATCCGCAAAAACTGCACAGTAACGCAGGATCGAAGTAACCACTGTTACAAGTGTAGAGTTGAAGGACATAATAAAGGAGATTGTAGCCATTATATGTGTACCATACAGGGCTCCGGACAAAACATCGTGGAAAACAGACAACACTGGCAGAGTAGCGATCAGGGTATGTGGGAACGTGGCATTCCAGGAAAAAATGTTGACCAGCAAGGAAGAATTTGTTCGTGCAAGGATAGCAGGAATACACGTATACAGCTGCTATGCTTCGCCTAACGCACCGATCGAACAGTTCGAGCGACAGTTAGATCGACTCGTGTAATTATCGCAGGTGATTTTAACGCATGTAGAGTAGAGTAGGGCAGTCAAAGGACTAAAGAAAGAGGACGAGTACTGCTAGAAGCATCTGCTCTCCTGGACTTGGTGTTAATCAGGATAGCACTAACACATCTAGAATAGGTGATGTAGGATCTATGGTAGACCTAACCATCGTTAGTAGTTGCCTTATTGGCTCAATTGACAAGTGGACCGTGAGTGAACACTACACAAACATTGATCACCAGGCCATAATAATCGAGGTAAGAAAATCAGAGCAGAGACCCAGCGCGAGTACAAGGACCAACAGAGTAGGTTGGAAAACGGAGGATTATGATAAGGAGATGTTCCTACCGGCACTGGAAGAATTGCAACTTTCGGAGACGACGAACAGCAAGGCGGAACAGGTGACGGGTAATATCACACGAGTCTGTGACGCAGCCATGCCGAGAAGAGTGCCCAATTGTAGACAACCACCAGTATAGTGGTGGGACAAACAGGTTAAGAGTGCTCGCAGCAAGTATCACCGGGCGAGAAGAAGAGAACAACGGGCAAGAAAGAAATACTATAAAACCGGAAGAGGCCAGGAAATAGTAGATATCCACCGACAAGAAATGAAGGACGCTAAGAGGAAGCTTGAGAAGACAATCTGCGAAAACAAGCGACAGTACTTTAAATAACTACAGAATGAGGTTAAACAGGACCCTTAGGGACATTACAAAATAGTAATGAAGACGATTAAAGGAAGCTACGTACCCCCTTCAAAATGTCCAGACCTATTACACCATGTAGCGTCCACACTGTTACCCAGGCAACTGGAAGAGTCAAGTGTCATCGAAAGAGGTGCGAATGAAGTGGCTGTTCCACCTATCACAATTGAGGAATTGTTAGCCGCCTGCAGAAGGGTAGAAAACAACAAGGCCCCAAGCTGGATGGCATTCACAATATTGCATTGAAGCATGCCATTCATGCTCATCCAGAAATCTTCGTAGACTTAAGCCATCCCAGGATTCCTCAGCATAAAGACCGCTTTGCATGTTGGACACCCCTAGTAAGATCCTGGAACGCATAATCTGCGTCAGAATGCATCATTTTATAGAAGGAAAAGGTGGATTAGCATAACACCAATATGGCTTTAGGAAGAATCGTTCAACCCTGGACACAGTTAGCCTAGTGATCGACAGTGCGCAAACGGTGATAGAGGGGAAAAGATGGAAAGGAGGAAAAAAGAAGTATTGCGCCATAGTTACATTGGATGTCAAAAATACATTAAATTCCGCTAAATGGAATGAAATACACGAAGCACTCCGGAAACAGGATGTGCCCTTATATATGAGAAGAATGATGTCCGACTATTTGAAAGACAGAATCCTATTATATAACACGTAGGACGATACCAAGACCTATAAAGTTACAGGAGGCGTACTCAAAGGGTCAGTGCTTGGCCCACTGACGTGGAATATCATGTACGATAGGGTACTAAGCCTACAATTACCTAAAGGAGTAACAGTCGTGGGATTCGCAGACGACATAGCAGTAGTGGTAGTAGCGAAACATAAAGAAGAGGTGACAGAAATAGTGGAAAAGGCGACCCGTATAATACACGAATGGCTAACGGAGACAAGTCCGGAACTAGCCAGCTCCAAAACGAAAGTTATTCTTATCTCTAGTAGGAAGAAGATGGAGGAAATTAAACTGATAGTAGATTGACATGAGATAGCTTCTCAACCAACCATCAAGTACTTGGGCATCACCATCGATGCAAGACTAACTTTCAAAAAACATCTGGAAATATTTAGCGTTAAAGCAGCAAAAGTCGGCGCTGCTCTATCACGATTGATGCGAAATGTAGGAGGCCCGACTCAGAAGCGAAGGTTACTCTTAGCCAGTGTAACCACATTAATTATGCTATATGGTGCCCCAATATAGGCAGATGCGATACGAGTGAAATCGTATGCACGAAAGTTAACTACCGTGTACAGGCGAAGAAAGGACGTATTCGAATCGAAGAGACGAACGAATGACAAAACTCAGAAGGAGATCTGGGATGCAGCAAGAAAGAAGACAATGGCCGAATGGCAAATCAGATGTGATATTAGTGACAAAGGGCGATAGACACATCGCCTTATACTAAAAATAGAGGATTGGACTGGAAGAGAACATGGGATGGTCAACTACTACCTCACACAGTTTTTAACCTGGCACGGATGCTTCCGGGCTTATCTGCACCGAATTAAATTAGACGACAGTCCGAACTGCCCAGCTTAACAACTATGTAAGGACCATCCTCAAGAAGGTTAGAAATGACAAAGAGAAAAGAAGGCAAAGACAAGTCGAAACAGAGGAATAAAAACGTAGCTAAACTAAGGTCACTGAGCCGTGTCGGGGTTGAGGCTGTCCAGAGGATGCCTGGACGATGCCGAACGAAGCAGACGACCGGACGATGCGGAAAGAAGCAGACGTCTGGACGACGCAGAAAGAATAAGACGTGATGACGACCACATTAATTAGAAGAGGGCGTAAAGGCCATACGCCCCTCCCCCTCCCACCCCCTCCGCGAAGCACTACTTGACGGTCGTACTGCAGGGAACAAAGGCACAGAGGATGGAGCTAGGTGCGCCTTCACCGAAAGTCGATAAAGGCAAAGAGGGCGTTTCTTGGTACGGTTGGGTATTTTTCATCTGGCCGTGAAAAGTATGGGTTTAGTCGGTGTGAATCCAACACACGACTGACATTGCGGATGGGGCTGTTTCGACGACCCCATAAACAAAGTCACGCTATGGTCTTTTTTACACTTTCCCTAACATCTCTTCTCCGTGGGAAAACACACACAGACATATATATATATATATATATATATATATATATATATATATATATATGTATATATATTTATTTATTTATATGGGTGGTTCTCTGTGAAATCGCAAATGAAAATTTTAATTTTTGCCTTATATATTCTATATGTTGTACCTAATTTCCAAAAAAAATTCTTGCGCGATTCCTTCATTTAGCTTCAGGTTCTAGCTGGTCAAAGTTAAGGTTTTGGGCAATTTTCATTTTTTGCCTATTTTCAGCTCATAAGGGATGCATTTTTAACTAAAACTATCTGTTATAATTACTTTTATTTGTGAAATTTTCTGAATTTTTTCATAAAAATACTCTTAATGCCCTATATGTATGTTAAGGCTACCTTATTTGCATTTTAAACCTTTGAGAAACATTGCTCTTTCCTTTTCAGATTGTCGTCCCGACAATCTTAACCATCCATCCTTCAATCGGATTGATCCTCTTATAATCCAATGATGACTTACAAGAACTGACACCAACATCCTCTACCTTGACCCATTCTAATCAAGTTACCGAGCAATGCTTACAGATGCCATTCCAATCATCACTTAACAGGACTAAGACGGACCCGTCTCTTGAAAACAATCCTCTTCTTATTCCAATGATGACTTACAGGATCTCATCAACGTCCTCTACCTTGACTCATACCAGGCGTCAAGTTACCGAGCGGAGCTCACAGATTCGGACTCTGACCAACACTTACAGGAATAAAAGACTAATCTCTTTCCTGAATTCAAGCTTCAAGCGGTTGAATTCAATCGATCATATTCAATTCATACTTCGGACATCAGTGGGGAGTTGGCATGCCATAGAACCTCTCCTCAAATCCATACTCCGGTATTCACCTTCACGCTCACGAAAAAAACCATGGCTCGAAAGAACCGTGAGCAGAGTAGTCTTCATAAGTTGCTCATATTTGGGTTGATGTGTCTCAATCGGGTACAATGTCTTAATCAGGATCTTTCGTCATTGTTGGTACGTGTCATCACAGGATCATTCTTATCCGACCTCCTCCATCGAACGGCGTAGATGTACATGATGTCATCATTCGTATCCGACCTCCTCCATCGAACAGCAAAGATGTGAGCGACGACATTAGAAAGTCAGACATTTCATTTAATAAACCTTTCGAACCAGATTTTGTGGATCTGAAACAGAACGAACCCAACAACTGCAGTGTCAAATTTTTAATTGACATTTCCGAAATGTCCAGAAAATAACCTAAATCTGATTCTGTAATCTTTCTAAGTGTACTAATACTTTTACCCCGTTTTAGAATAGTGTTATCAATAGCGGCATTCGTTGATAAAACACTCTGATTTCTAAATGTGTTTCTAGATGATGATTCTAATTCGTTGTTGGCGTGTGCAAAATGTGTATCAACTAAATTTAATTCCATAAAAATTCTCTGTTTTGTGTTTATGTCTGTGTCAGAAATATTAGAACGACTTAGCTCAGTTAATCGAAGTTCGAGATCCTATTGTTTCCTTGTGCACTCTGACCGTTCTGCCTTGATTGACCGTTGCAGTCTCTTGTTGTCTTCAACCAGGTGCTTCATTTTCTCCTCTTAGTTCTTGCGAAGCCGTCTCTCGGACAGAAAATCCTGATCCCGTCGTCGAAGCTCGTCGGAAAGGTTTATTTCTTCCACAGAACGTTGAGATAAGCGAACTTCCAAATCTTTTCGTTGAGCATGTTCGTTTTCTAGTTGTATCTTCAAGCTGTTTATTTCCTTAATAGCAGCCACCAGTGTCAGATTTGGAACATAAGTGTGTGTAGTTAGGATTAGGGTTTGTGAAGATTGTGTGTGTCCGGTAACATTTGTGTCCTCCAGATTCGTCTGTTCAAGATTCAATAAATCCATTTCTTCTCGTGAATTATCAATGGATTGTGCTGATGCGTCCGGCTTGTGTGGTGTTCTTGGAAGCATCTTGCCAGATCAAAGATGCATAAAATAATCACTCAAAAACACTAGTATCTCGGACGAACTCCCAAAATGTTATGACCAAGTACGGATTGATGTAAATAACAATACGTTATTTATAAAAGCCCAACTTAAACTCAAACTTTCTTTATTTGAATCGTACACGATTCAGCTCATCAGCTGTCACGATCAGACTGACTATAAACAATAACATTCGCGACGTCGTGGATCTCGTTACTAAGGTCGCTATGCGCGATTCTTGGTGTTCGAATCGCGCAACGTTCAGGCTCGATAACAACAATATAATAAAAAATATTTCAAGTTTTTGGTAAAAATCAGTGGAGATCCACCTTAAAAACAGCAAAAATAGTTTTTCTAAAATCGAAAAATAGACATAAAATGACAATCAAATGACCATAATATGGTCATACAATGGTTAGAATCTTGAAATAAAATGTACCCAAATTCAAAATTAGTAAACATATATGCATTTCTAATTGTATGACAATCGGTCGCTTTGTTCCAGATTTATGACGGTATACGCACGCGCACGCGCACACACACACACACCGCAGGGATGCCAATACCCCGTATGTGGCGCGTTCTCTGGGTGGCGGATAGGGGAATGCTCATTGGCGCGTTAAGGTCTCCTCAACGGGCCAAAGAGTAGAGCAGACATAAAATATGCCAACCAGGCTAGGGAAAGAATCCCCGAAGATAAATCAAACATAAATAGTGAGTAAATAACATTGCTACCCTAAGCGAGTCAAGCAGACAGTGCCCAGTCCCGCCGTCGATTCCGATCGGGTGAAAGCCCCGGTGGTAGACGCTGGCCCCTTGGAGTTTGGGGAGGGGGGAGGGGCTAAACTCACTTAGAAGCCGCAGAGATTTGTCACCTGATCCCTGCTGCGTGTAGAGACGTAGGTGATATGGAAATTGAGGTTGATGCAGGCAGGGATAAGAGAGCTGTTTTTATAACGCAAAGGAATGCGCACTTGGATCGCCTTGGCAGCAGAATCGATGAATTGATGGACTATGTCAGGGAAACCCTTACGAAAATATTCTGCATACGATCCTGCATATCTTACTGTATGACATCATGGATGAGCTACTGCATGGAAACCTGTACAAAAAACTGTAAACATTTATACGCGATTATCTGCATGAGATATTGTATGTATATCATATACTGTATATGAATATGCAGGTTGCTGTGTAATTCGCTGAATTCGTGCATAAAAGTTTACAGTTTTTTGTGCAGATGTCCATGCAGTAGCTCATGCATGATGTCATACAGTCAGATATACAGGATCATATGCAGAATATTTTCGTAAGAAAAGGCACAGTGTGCACAAATAAATTGAAGATCTTGTCCGATTTATAAGAGCAAGCTATAAGAATCTTTGCTTGGTAGACGATAACTTACAGCAATGCCAACGCCCAGGTACTCAGGGGAGCGAAACCCAAATAACTCCGAGTCTTAGATGTCAGAAGGCAGGTAAAACAAAGAAAGCCCCAACTATTACTGTTGTAAAATGTAAATATATATGATCGTGATACTACTCAGAAATGCAGAACGAACAAGCAAACCTCCCAGAATGGATGCTTTAATCATCAAGGCTGCAGAAAGAAAGAGCTGTGCAGACATTTTGTCAAAAATGAAAGCAGCTCTGTCACTTAACACGATGGGGAATTGCGTAAATAAAATACGCAGTAGAGTTGCAGATCTTTTGATAGAGTTTAAACGCGGAAAAGGAGTCAAAACTTTGTACTTTCAAGAAGCAACTAAAGCAGTACTAGTGGAAGGCGTCACAATAAAAGCACTCCATCAAGAAGAAACAATTAAAGTCAAAGATCTGGACATGCGTACCTTAAAAGAGGAGCTATTAGAAGCACTACTAAAGAAAATTTGCGAAGAGAATATCATAGAAGACTCTAGGTTAAGATATCTGCGAAAGACGTACGGTGACACGCAGATTGCAGTAATACGGATACCAGCTTAAATAGCGGCTAAGATCACTAAGCTATAGAAGATTAGAATAGGATGGATTAACGTGTAGGATTCGGGTGGCTAACCGCAAAAACTATCCGTTTAGGTGTTATAAATACCTAGGTTTCGGCTCTATCAGCAGAAACTGCACAGTAACCGAAGATAGAAGTAAGCTTTGCTTTAAATGTGGAAAAGACGGACACAAAGCAAAGGAGTAAGAGAACCAACCTAACTGTGTACTTTGCAAAGAACGCACAGGGGGGAAGAGTCAACACACAGCTGGTAGCCATACATGCACAGTTTACCGAGCTGTAGTAGAAGCCATTGACAGACGAAGAAAATGGAAATAGTGCAGTTGAATATAAATTACTGCGCGACTGTACAGGACCTACTGAGCCAGTATGTCCGTGAGACTTAAATCGACATAGCCATCGTCTGTGAATAATACAGAGACCTGGACAAACCATCGTGGGATATTAACAGTACTAGTAAAGCGGCAATATAGACATGCGAAGACACAGCTTTCCAGGAAAAATGACGAGATGTAATGAAGAATTCGTACGCGCTAAGGTCGCAGGCGTATACATTTACAACTGCTATGGTTCTCCTAACACGTTGATAGAACAATTCAGACAACTGTTAGACCGGCTAGTACAGGATGCTACACACACAAAGTTATCTGCACAGACATTTTCTATTTCATAAAACTATAAATGTTCTTAAAACATTCTGAGCTTTAGATAACGAGTTATAAAAATTAACAAAAATAATTATGGTCAGTCATACAGGTGATATATACAAGGTGAGAGACAAAAATTTGAATCCTTATATCTTTTAAACTAAACGACATTGAAAACCCATTTTTAGTTTCCAATTTGTAGCTTGAAGACAAGTCGTTAAAATAGTTTAAAATTTTTACAGCCAGTAGATATTATCGTTTTCTATTATCATAATTTTTTTTCAAAACGTTTGACTATTCAGTTTTAAAAATATAAATTTTTAAATAAAAAACACCTTTTTTACCATAAAAATTTAACGGAACAGTCAATCTAGAAAATCTTGAGGGAAAAAGTAGGCAATTTTATGCTCTTTCAGACACACTATTGTTAGATACATTGTATAAATCATTAACTAAAATAAGCAAAAATATTTTTTCAAAAATCGAAAATTGCTATAATATAGCCATAAATTGGTCAGAATCATAAAAAAATGTTCCCAAACTCAGCATCAGAAAACATGTCAAAGTTGTTGATACATTGTATAAATTATTTTATCTGAAAAAAGCAAAAATATTTTTTCAAAAATCGAAAAATGGCTATAATAATGCACACACACGCACACACATACATATACACACACGTACGCACACGCACACATATTCATCCATCTGCACATACATTTTCATACAACGCATGATTCGAACTCTAAATACCTTTAAATGCGTTTCTACGAAGTTTTAACGAAACTGAAAATTTTACTATTACGAAGCTTCCTCTAAGACGAAGTAAAAGGTGAGCCATCACGGGATGGTTGGCAGATGCGAAACATCGAAATTGATGGTTATTGAAAGAAATGAATATAAATACAGGTAAACAAATATATTTCATTTCGCAAAAGCATAGAAATTCTTTGTGTTGATTTGAATCGTGGTAATTGCTTCTTTGAGATATAGATTAAAATCTAAAATAATTAATTTTTTGAGGTTATGTATGACAGTTTAATAGCATTAATCAAGTGAGCATTAACCAAGTTCTGGGCGCATTCTGGTAGTAGTCCGGTACTATTCTGATTTTTCTGATGATCTGATTTTTGATTAGCACCGCGTGAGACTCTGTACGAGGGCCGGATCCAGTAAAACTGATCTGGACCATTTGCGAAAGTGGATGGCTTTGTATACACGCCACACCGAGTGTCCACCATACCAAAAATCACGGGTTCTAAGCGTTATTCACTTCGAAAAAATGCATCGCATAGCAGCGTAATTAAATTTACATTTCGCGCTTTACGAGGATGCTCTGCAAGCTCGACCTAGGTGGCACCAGTACGCATCTCGGCTGTCATGGCCACCACGCACTAATAGAAGAACAGAATGCAAGCTGCCACGAATTCAAATGTATAATGTGAAGATCATGGAGGGGAGCCGCTACTCAAACCAACATTACTTTTTGCATAATTACTGCAAATGTCACAAAACCTAAGGCACTTGTAGAATTGGCAATTTAATTGCAAATGTGGCAATAAGTAAGTTAGCCTATTTATACGATATAAAAACTGTACATTGTCATAAGAGTAGCACAAAACGTTTGCAATTTAATTGCGGTTTATAAAAATGCCATAGGTTTTACAAAATTCGCAATAATTATGTAAATAATCGCGTTAGTTTAAATGACGATCCCCTCCACGCTCTCAACGCTAGGCATATGAGTACGCGGCAGACTAGCAAAGCTATGTATTCAGCTATGTTATTGATGCGACAGCCATAACAGCCGAGGACACGTACTGGCACCATCTGGCTCCAGCTTGCAGAGCAGATATTCTCATAGGACTAAGAGGAGAAGAGAGTATAGATATCAGAGAGAGGAAAAGCTTTAACCCACTTCGAGAAACAGTCTGTCACAACTAAGAGGTATTTATTGCCTAAAGAAGAAAGTCGAAAGGGACCTAAAATATCCATTTAAAGTCGTTCGAATGGAACTCCTGAATTGTAAATCTTCATCTCACCATTGCCTTTATCTGGAGGACCTTTCATTGCAATACAAACTTTACAGGATTTACACCAATTTTCTACATCTTGTTTGCAAGAAGCCCAATAAAATCTTTTTCCATTCATGAATCAGTATGCATGAAAATGGATCTTTACAGCACTTGTCAAAAGAAGAACAGTGTGTAATAAGGGGGGGACGGCAATTTCTACCTTGAGTGAGTGATTTGAGCAAATTTCGCCCTTGTTAGAAATAGCCCTCCCCCCCCCCCTTAGTTGCACAATATACTATTTCTAATTTTATCTAGTAATTTGTTTACTCCGATATGTCCTCCAGATGGCGAATTATGTGCTTCTTCTAAAATATCTTTCATTTTATCCATAGAACAGAGAGAACAGATTGAATTTTCTTTGGATCGCTGACTTTCCTTCTTCAGAAACGATGTATTCTAAATATTCGAGTTGTCTGCTAAAGAAAACACATTTCTTCTTGTTTTGACGTAATTCTGCTTCTTGAAAACGAACAAATACCTTCTTGATATTAGATATCATCTCATCGAATGACTTTCCTAATACCATGCCGTCATCTCAATGAACTAAACAGAATTTTGAGAGATAATCTCTTAGTACCTTTTCCAGTAAACGTTGAAAAGTCACCGATGCATTGCATAATCCGAATGGTATAACTTTAAATTGCTATAAACCTTTTCCAATTGAGAAAGCCGTGATTTTTCTATCCTCTTCTCGAATCTTGATTTACCAGTATCCACTCTTTAAGTATAATGTACAAAACTTCGAATATCCTGCAAGTTTATTAAGAGTATTATCAACTCTTGGTGAAGGGTACGAATCTTTAATCGTGATTGCATTAATTTTTTGGAAGTTAATACAAAAACAAATTTTTCCATCCTTCTTCTTCTTGGGAACCACAGGTGAGCAATGCGAACTATCTGATTCTTTAATGACTCCTTGAGAATGCTTCTCAGCAATACATTCATCTAATTTCTTAACTTGATGAATAGGGGTCTTCGAATAGGTTGTTAAATTGGTTGATTATGGAGTAATTGAATTCTGTGTTCAACCAAATTACATTTTCTAGTAACGTCATCATCTTGAAAAATTTCTTCCAATTCGAGTAGAAGATCCGCAAACTCCCGACGTTGATCTCGATTCAAGTTTTATGAGTTGTTGTCAAAAATTTTTTGTGATGAGCCTGGTACAACCTTACTAGAGTCGAGTATTCTTGAAATTTGTTTATTAATGATTGAACTTGGAGTATTTAAAATAATTTTAGTAATTAATGTAATACTAGTTGCATCAAGAAAATCACTTTCACGTATACAATCATCAATAATATTTCAAACAAAAACATCTAAATTAGCTACAAGATCACCTAATTTTAACAACGCTGAAATAAAAAATTTAACTGGTACCTTTTTTCAGTTGGATATTTAAGTGTTGTAAAATTAATAGGAATTCTCATATCGTTTGACTCAATAAATTTTGGATTTATTATAGTCACATCATAACCAGATTTTACTTTAAAAATACCAGCTTTGTCATTAGTTAAACCATCAAAATAAAATTTACTAGAGTTCTTTTATTTATTAGAGAGATAAGAGTGGGAGTTTGTTGGAGTCTTGTCATGTTCTGTTGAACTTGCTCCAAGAAGTTTAACATAACCTAGTTTTCCTGGCCATTCATCTGATTTGGACAATGTGACCTTAGATGACCGTTTTGACCACACTCCAACATTCAACATTCTTCAAGAAATCCGAAGATCTCTGTCTGTCCAAAGATTGAGGACCATTAGACTTTAAATTCAAAGAGTTGAGTCTAGTCGGTTTATAAAGTAAACGGTTTCTCGAAGTCGGGCATGCGAGTAGGGATGCCCGACTTAAAAGTTCTTTTAATCTTTTGAAGGCATTTGTCTAGTCCTCTTTTCATTCATTTCGACAGAGGTCGCTGAGTAGAGCGGTAAGCGTTGTGGCATTCAGAATAAATCTCTGGTATCCCTTTTTGGTTTGTCGGTAATCACATGGATCTACTAGTGTCGGTCTGGATACCGTTTTTGTCGAAAGTGTGGCCGAAATAGGTGAGCGATTCTACGCAGAATTTGCCCTTAGTTTGTTTATTAGGGGTGTGCGCGTTAAACTCGAACTTTTGTTTTAATTGCAAAATAAATCTGAGATATTAAAAATCTACTTAATACCACAATTGTCGAGTTTTTACACATACCTAACAAAAACTATGGTTATTCCTTGTTTCGTTACAATGATATTTACTTAAAGCTTCGAGTACTTTTTCGAGTTTTTTTCGAGCTTTTGCCTACAAAATAACTCGATTGGTTATTTGGACTGATTTTGCAGCTATAAACATTTTTTTGCTTTTGTCATCTATTGAATCTGTTCAATTAGTATGTTAACTTAGAATCTAAACACTTATAATATATTATTATATCTTCGATTCAATTATTTGCACCATAATGTCGTAACCAAATGTAACACTCGACTATTGACTCGCACACCTCTATCATTTATAGATTAGATTCCCTAAGGCGACGGAAGACTTCGTTTAGGTGACCTTTATAAAGACCTGTACTAGACCTGCTTCAGCGCCTAACCTCTACTTATAAGCAACTTACATCCTTAAGTAGATAAAGCTTAGAAAAATTTTGACATTCCTTATACGTATAAAATTTCCGAGCCTGATACGAGAACGCAACTTAAAGAGTATTTTTCTAAAACCATGTTGTAGAATCAAAGCAGATTTACAAATTTATTTTTATTTTTGAAAATATATGCAAAATTTACGCAATATTCTCATTAATAATACACATCGTTTTTAACATGGCGAGAATACGGGATCCTCCTGATAAGCCAGTGAATAATTTCTACGTCATAAACTGAAGCCTGCAACAACAGCGGTCTGTGTGATATGTAAAGATGTGAAGTTCGCGACAAAGTCACCAGCGATCAGCTCCCACTCATAACTGGCTGCGCAACTCTAACTCGAAACGGTCAGATTTATTATTTTCGCGGGGAGGTTCACTTTCTTTTTGTTTATCCCGACCCTGACATCGTCAGTTAGCTTAATTAGGCCAGACTGAGTGCTGTGGCCGGTGCGAAAGCCTGTCTGATAATTGTCTAGTAAGAGCTTTGATTCAAGGTATTGCGAGACCTGCTTGTGCACCAGCCACTCCAGGGCTTTGGAGAGAAAGCAAAGAAGTGAAATCGGGCGGTAGTCAGTCAGGGCTGTTGGTGAACTGACTTTGTTGAGTGCACGCACCAGTGGCAATTTCCAGGCAGATGGGAAACAGGCCTCGCTCAGAGACAGGTTGAAGATGTTACATAATACAGGAGCGAGAACTGGCAGTGCTTTTAAGATAACAACCTGGGGGATGCCGTCGCTTCCCCTCGCCTGGGTGTCGAAGTGCGACACTGCACTCAACACGTCCGATTCCGTTATAGGGCTGAACTCGAAATGTTCCGGGAGGTCAAGACATTCCAGGGTTAGAAGATAGTTCTCAACAGTAGGCGCTAGCGGATCATTGGAGATCGAGCTAAAATGCTTGTTGAGCTCATCTATGCTAAAGCGAGGTGGTAATGGGGCCTTAGTGGCGGAAATTCCAAGTTTCTCCAGCTCTCTCCAGATCTCGGCGATATCAGCCAAGGTTGACAGGCGTGAATAGTAATAATCCAGCCTGGCTTCCTCGACCTGTTTATGAGTATAGTCCCTAGCTTGTCTGTATAAGCGGAGATCTGAATCAAGCCTGGAGTTCCTGAAACGCCTGTATAGTCTATCCCTCTCGGATACAAGGTTACGAAGAGCCGTGGAGAACCACGGGTGACGCTGTTTATTAGGTGTTTTCGGTTTCGGTAGGAGTATGTGCTAGGTACGTGTCGTGGAATCTGTACGTCGAGAGTGGCCGTGATAAGGTAATGTCCGTTGATGAAAGGTGAGTCTGTCTTCCAGTGTGACAGCAGGCGATCCTGCTCGTCGATCAGACACAAGTCAAGCCAGGTATCAGAGCCCTGTTTATGGTGCGTGGCACCATATGGGATAGAAGAAAGAGAATTTTCATCAATGAAGGCCCTGATGAAACTGGCATCTTCAGATGATGAAAGCTAATCAGAGTTGAAATCTCCCATTATGAACTTCGTTGAGTGATTGTGCATGTGGGTAGTTAGCTGGTCTATAAAGTTAGAGCCTTGAAAGAATGGAGCGTGAGGAGGACGATACACAACTCCCACGAAGATCGGAGAGATTCCCTTTGCTGATACCTCACAGAAAAGGTATTCAGGCTTACCCGGCCAGCCAAACCATTCACCGTCAGATGATGAGATAACGCTAGCCGTCAGTAATATATGTATGTAGAGGGCCACACCTCCTCCGTTTCTGTTTCTGTCCCGTCTGTAAAGTACGTAGTCGTCCAGTAAAGGGATGGACGTTACCTTTACGCTCAACCAGGTCTCAGTAACACCTATTACGTGGAATGGAGAGTGAGTGGATAAAAAGAGCCTGATCATCTCAATGTGACCCGTAAGCGAGTTCGCATTGAAATGACAGACTCGTAGACCCTCGGACAGAGCCGCCTCAGAGCCGGGTGAAAACGTGGCAGATGAGCTTGATGGTAGGTGTGGTAAGATGATATGTTTGTGTTTGAGCCACAGTGTAGAGCGATGTCGGCAGTGAGAGGGAGCCGGGCTAAAAAAGCATCCAGTTCAGCGTCGGTGTTGATGACGGTGGCCCGCTCCCTGTCGTCGTTGCAGCGCATGTAAAGCCTTCCTTCTCGGGTGAACGTCCGGCAGCCCTGCCTCCTCTTGGCCTCCAGCCTGGCCCTCGAACGCAGCTTATGGACGTCAGATGGAAGCAGCTCGTTGATGTTTATGAGCCCTTGATGGTCAGGGCTCAGAGTTTTAGCTTCCTCCAGCAAGGTGGCGTCCAATTCACTGGTGTGCAGCTTACGTTTCCGGGCCTTAGCGATTACTATGGAGCGTGCAAGCACGCTTGAGGACAGGGTGACGGCTAGTGGTGGAAGTCTGCCGTCACCCCTGGCGGAGTTGTTGGATGCATCAAGTCTCCCCATGGTCCTGACTGATGCTATATCCCTTCTGAGGACCGTGGGGTCAAGCGCGCTCACGACTGAGTAGGCGAGGAGGTGTAGCGAGGTTTCGCGGGTGTAGTGCAAGCCAGTGACAACGATCACGCTGTTGGATGACTGCTCTTTTCGCCTCCTGACCTCTGCCAATTCGCTGCGCAGACTACAGATCTCCGCAGCGCCCGGCATAGTACTGCTGCTGTCTTGCTGCGTTGTCAGGCTCCTCGACGAGAGGTCTTCTATTTGTGCCTGCAACTCAGTGATGGTGGACTCAGCATTTTGAATGCGAGTCTTGAGTGCAGGCAGCTCATCGAGGGCCTTGAGACGCTTTTCCAGCGGGCCAAGTCGCTGCTCAATCTTAGAGATCCTCTCTGACACGATGTTCTGCGTCTTGAGGGATTCCGTTTGAGCGTTGCGGATGTCGTCTAGAGCTCCGCGAATATCCATCAAAGCTGCCTCAATGGACGGTGTAGGTGTCGTTGCGCCGGCCAGGCGGGTTGGTGACGGATTCCGCAAAGCGTAGGCTGATGGTGGTGCCGACCGCGTCTTTTTACCCGCTGGTTGCTGCTGTTTGGGAGTACCCTTGCCTGCTGCTGTTGTTGCAGTTACTCCCAACACAGTTGTTGCAGCAGAGGATGATTTTGTCCTCGCTTTGCCTCCCTTACGGTTGCTCTCCACACAGGTGAGACAGGCTATTGTTTGCCTGTCGCTCATCACTATAGCCTTGACGTTGACAGTGTTCTGACACTTTACGTGGATGTATAAGCCACAGTGTTCACATCTTTTCGGGTCTTTATGCTGAATCGGTTGTTTGCAGCTGCTGCATTGTTGAAATGTCACTTCCACGTTCTTCTCGCCGTTTGCACTCATTTCTCGTCGATAATTTATTGGCAGTCGGTGAGGCAGATATTCGTTAAGAGTGATAGATTATCGACGGAGTGAAAAAGTAGATGGTGTGACTCTTACGGCTAGATGGCGTGTTAGTGGAGAGAACGTGAAAGTGAAAGTACCGACCTCGAAAAAGTGTGAAGACGTCTTGAAGATTCTCCCGCGATGCAGCAGGTGTCGCCACGATGTAGATTTCGGAGAGAAGGAGACGCCGTGCAGGTGCGAAAACAAGCCAAGCCAAGCGGAGTGTAGAAAGTTGGCAGATGAAAAGATGAGTTAAAAGAATTGCAGCCTTCGGTGATTTATATATCAGCGTGAAGGTTGCAAAAAGAAGCGTGCAACTATCTACAACAGAAGAAGGCCCGAAGGCAAGAAGCAGCAGAATAATAGTTCAAAAGAATGGCAGATCAGCAGAGCTGTCAACTGTACTCACCAGAGAGAGAGAGGGAGAGAGAGAGAGAGAGAGAGAGAGAGAGAGAGA
>QLSS01000178.1:210442-250959 GCA_024372645.1 Trichomalopsis sarcophagae | reverse complement strand
GCAGTTGTACGCGACTGTATGCCGATTTGCGACAGTCTGAAAATCAGCTGAGCTCGAGAACATTTTTCTGAAAGCACTGAGACATTAACTTTGCTTTTTAACCGAAGAAATGCTTGTGTTACAGAGTTCGATGTTACCATTGTTAGAAGGAGATAATTAGCAATATTCAAATATTAGCTATTAAATTATTGGCCTACTGATAACCTGCAAATCATTAGCATGCATCTCGAATGGTACTTTGTTACATGCACGTTCGATATTTACAATTGTTAAATTTTCTTAATAAAAGTTTTAGTGCAAGCCGATCATAAGTCGTCGCGGCAATGTTAGTTGCGTTGGTTTATAATCACCGCCGCTCCCCCTTACCCCGCCGCAGCCGTCGCCAATCTTCATGGCAACGACTTCCCTCGCTTGTTGCCGTGGCGGCCGCCGCGCTCACTTCCCCTCACGCGCTCCTCCGCCGGGCGCGGTGGTGGGGGGATTCTTCTTTCCTTACTGGGAAAGTGAAAAATGAAGGAACATTTTCCAGACCAATTCCATTAGACTTAGTTTTTCGCGCTGATTACAATGGTATAAAAATGTTGTATTGTTTCTAAATCACCCTGTATATATTTTCAAGGAAGTTTGTCGTTTTATTTAACTACAACTTACCGGTACTAACGGTCGAGGAAAGATTGAGACTTACCAAAGAATATCACGAGTCATCAATTGGCGGTCATAAAGGAACGAACAAAACATACAACAGAATAGCCGGCGAGTACTATTGGGAACATGCAAGCAGATGTCAGACATTTCGTTTGAAGATGCACAGAGTGCCAAGAAAAGAAACTAGTGTGGGTAAAAACAAAACTGCCAATGCTCATCACGGATATCCCAACTCACCCATTTGACATAATATTAATCGATTCCTGCAGAACAATGTCCCAAACCGATACATATTAACCATCCAAGATAGCTTTACAAAATTTTGCATACTTGTGTGAGTCGAACACGCAACGGCAAAGGAAGCAACGCAAGCACTTACAGAAAAACTAATTTGCTATTTAGGCTTACCCGTAGCCCTCATATCTAGGAGCACACTTCATGAACCGAGTTATGGAAGAATTCGCACGTATATCAGAGTAAATAAGGACTCAACAACTGCGTACTATTCCCAGTGGAACAGTAGGATAGAACGAATGTATCATATGCTCAAAGAATATATTAAAATGTATATAAAAGACATCGAAAATTGCGATCAAGTAGGGCCATTAGCACAGCACGCATATAATTCTACAGAACACGACGGACTAGGTTACTCGCGACACGAATTAGTCTTTGGCCGACGTGCACACGCACCGTCAAGCTTCCCTTCACGAGAGTACTTACAAACGTACGACGATTATCCTGCTGACACGGCACAAGCCTACGCTAAGCTTATAATGATACCAACGATGAATCTAGTACAATCAAAACACCACTCGAAATACTATTACGACAGAAAACTAAATGTGCAAACACATTAGAGAAGGAGAAACGGTCTATGTTTTTAAGGAACCCAAAGTCGTCCAACTTAAACCCGAATCTAGGGGCCCGTGCGAAATTATAGCTATTAACTACTCTACACTCATGGCCAAAATTCAAAAAAGGGGATGAAACACGGATAGTAAATATAAATCAGATTAAACGATACATACCGGAAATCAAACAGTAAGAGGGTACGGGTGTAAGCATGGAAAAAAAAGAATAACATTGGCACACAAAAACAGTATCTGATCCCGGCACGTGACACATGTATTCTTATGTTTTTTGGCTTGCTAAATTGTTTCATCACCCTCCAGTTTTATTTAAATTGCAAGTATTGATCAGTAAATTCGAGAAACGAAAATTTTGAAAATTTTTGAATTTCTTCTAAACTTCTAGAAAATAATAAAAAACTTTTTGGTGTGTTAGAAGTTCATATCAAGTGTTTTAAGATAATGTCCGTATGGATGTGTGTGTGTATTTTTTTTGCGGCAAGCTTTGCACAAGTGGCCCTCCGACACCGGATCCCCACAGGTACTATCATTGAACAATAGTTCCGTGGGGCCTGTAAACTAGCCTTTTTTGGCTTCTTCTTTGAAGTTTGACATTTCCGTACATCCTCTATTCACCAAGGTGTTTAGACGTTCAGGATTAAACTCGTCTTCTTCCTCCTGCATCGTCTAGCCGTCTGCTTCCTGCCACATCATCTGATCGTCTACTTCGAGCAGCATCGACCGGCCATCCTCTGGACAGACTCAACCCTGACACCAACGTTCCTCTGCATCGTTGACTCAGGGGTCGCCCTAGCGTGAAGGTACTGCTCAAGTCCCTCTCGTTTCATTTCGCATCGCGAACAGTTGCAGAAGACATGTTCCGCATCTTCGTTTGTTTCCAAACATAATAGGCAATTTGGTCTATCTTGAAGCAGTGTAGGTAGGCTTTGAAAGCACCCATGTCCGCTCAATAACTGCGTAAGGTAGTAATTCACTTCCCCGTGTCATCTATTGATCCAGCCAACAATACATGGTATGAGGCGGTGCGTCCATCGCCCATTTCCACTGGAGTCCCATCGTCTTTGCCACTCAGCTAGCGTTTGTTCCTTTGTAGATTTTAAAACTTCCTCCTGAGTATTGTCACTACGACGGTTTTCTTCGTATATATTATTTCTGTTGCTAGAAAATCAATGGGCGACATACTTGAATATGCATACTGAATATAAGAATAACCTCCGTTTTATAGCTAGAAAGCTTAAGTCCAGTCTGCTTTAGCCAATCGTCGATTATACTTACTGCCTCGTTAGCGATTTTCGTCACCTCTTCCTTTTGCTTTGCTACTACTACTACTACTGCAATGTCATCTGCATACCCTACAACTGTTGCACCTTCGGGTAGCTCTAGCCTAAGTATGCTATCGTACATGATGTTCCACAATAGTGGGCCAAGCATTGATCCTTGTGGTACCCCTCCGGTTACTTGATTTCAGGTTTTCGTGCCGCTCTCTCTGTCATACAAAAGGGTTTTGTCTTTCAGTTGGTCAGACATAATCATTATATATGCAGGTACCTCTTTTTTCCGTAGTACCTCCTGTATCTTGCCCCAGTTAGCTAAGTTAAATGCATTTATAACATTCAGTGTAATAAGAGCACAGTACTTCTTGGATCCGTCTTTCCATCCTTTTCCTTCTGTTGCAGTTCTAGCAGTATCAACTACTAAGCTTATGGTATCAAGAGTAGAACGTTTCTTCCTGAAGACGTATTGATATTTCGCAAGTCCGCCTGGTTTTTCAATGACTTGGTCCATTCTAACGCCGATCATGCACTCTATGATCTTGCCCGGGGTGTCCAGCATGCAGAGCGGTCTGCATAAAAAAGCTTCTTCAGATGGCTTATCTCCTTTTGGTAGTAGCACCAGGCGTTGCTTATTCCTGTTCGTAGGAAACTCATTTAGGAACCGTCATTTATTCTCTTGGATTTCCCTCTTGAGTATTCGTTTAGCATTGTTTATTTCTTTATTAAAGGCGTCTACTATTTCTTTACCACGACCAGTATTGTAGTATTTCTTCCTAGCCCGCTGTTCCCATCTTCTGGTTCGAAGACACTCTTTGTGGGCTCCGTTGATTTCTTCATCCCACCAGTATACTGGCGGTCGTCTATTGTTAGGAGTTTTCCTTGGTTCAAGTAATATTCCCCATTACCTACTCGACCTTATTATTTGCAGATTCATACAGCTGTATTTTTTCTAGAGCCAGCAGGAATGTCTTCTTATCATAATCCTTCATTTTCAAGCCGACTTTTTTGTCTCCCTCCTGTTATGATATCCTTATCTCTATTATTATCGCTTAGTTGTCACTGTTTGTGTAATGATCGCTCACCATCCACAATATAACTGAGCCAATCAGGTAGCTACTAGCAATCTTGAGATCTATGATGGACCCTGCGTCTTCTCTTTGAAATGTGTAAGAACATCCCTGGTTAACCAAGACCAAGTCAAGGAGGGCGAATGCTTCCAATAGCGCTTGTCCTCTTTCGCTCGTCTTTTGGCTGCCCCACTCTACTGCCCTGGCATTAAAATCGCCTGATATCAGTATTAGTTTTCTTCCTACAGCATCCTGTACTATTTGGTCCAACAGTTGTCTGATTTGTTCTATTGACGTGTTGGGTGAAGCATAGCACCTGTAAATGTGTACGCCTGCGACCTTAGCTTGTAAGAATTCTTCATTACGAATTGTCATTTTTTTCTGGAAAGTGGCGTCTTCGCTTGCCCATATCTCCGCTTTACCCGTACTGTCCATATCTCACGATGGTTTGTTCAGGTCTCTATATTTTTCACAGAAGATGGCTATGTCGATTTCTGTCTCGCGGACATATTGGCTCAGTCATGTGCAGTCACGCAGTGATTCATATTCAACTGCACTACTTTCAGTTTTTTTATCTGTCAGTGGCTTTTACTGCAGCTCGGTAAACTGGGCATGCATAGCAACCAGCTGCGTAGTTACTCTCCCCCCCCCCTATGCCTCCTATGCAGAGTACACAGTTGGGATAGTGTTTACACTTCTTTGTTTTGTGCCCATCTTTTCTACATTTATAGCAAAGATTCTGTCTTCAGTTATTGTGCACTTTCTACCGATATGGCCAAAACCTTGACATTTATAACACCCAAGCGGTTCGTTTTTGTGGTTAGCCACCCGAATCCTACAGTTGACCCATCCTATTCTAATCTTTTGTAGCTGAGTGATCTTAGTTGCTATCTGAGCTGGTACCCGTATTATTGCAATGTGCGTGTCACCATACGTTTATCACAGAGATCTTATCGTAGAGACTTCTATGATGTTTTTTTCGCCAATTTCATTCTGAGGAACATCTATGACCTCTTTTGAGGTAAGCATGTCGAGATCTCTTACTTCAATGGTTCCTTCTTCCTGGAATGCTTTTATTGTGGCTCCTTCCACTAGTACCGCTTTAACTGCTTCTTGGTAGTCTGAGGTTTTGACTTCATTTGTGCGTTTCAGCTCTATCAGAAGATCGCCTGCAACTGTTCTGCGTATTTTATTTACGCTATTTCCAAGTGTGTTAAGTGAAGGACTCGCTTTCATTTTAGACAAAATGTCTGCATAGTTCTTTCCTTCTGCAGCCTTGATGATTAAAGCATCCGGTCTGGGAGGTCTTGCCCACTTCTGTCCATTCTTGCTTGCCCTGTTCTGGTTTGCAACGCCCGGGACACTTGTATCCTCTTTGTGCATGCATGTGCTTTTCTTCAAAGTTGGTAAACTGGCTTAGTACAACGGGAGAATAGTGACATAACTATTTTCGCAAAGACCCAGTCCATCAGAATTTGGAAAACTCTTGCATTATTTAAAACCCTGATATGGATGGATGGCCCCGAATATTTAATGACAATGATTGCTTTGTTGAAAAAAATTATACATTACAAAACTTGAGGCGGAAGTTGGCTTTTCCAAGCAAGGATGATGATTAAGCACGAGTGAGAGTCGAGAGCCCCGCAGACTTTTTGAATCTAATACATAATATTGACGGTTAAGAAAGTGAAGCAGCTAGACTAGACGACTTGAAAGTATTCAATTTTGCAGAAATTAATAGTGTTTTAGCGTGGATGGCTGCTTACACATGCCGTAAGGGATCGGGCTCTTTTTACTTGTTGTTTATAATCTGCAATTTAATTGTTTTTTCGCGCGAAAGAGTCTTGCAATGTCATTCTATCACGCTTTACGACCGTGTGAAGAAAGAAACTTTTGCAGGGTGCTACCGGTACAACCACTTGCTTGTCATCCCTTATTTTAGGGGTAACAATTAGAGAACAGTATTTTTTTTAATTCAAAAAAAACGCGAACAAAATATTTGCATGGTTCTTGAGTTCCTTTGATCTTGACAACCGTGCTGCAAACATCCCATATTTTAAGGGTGAAAATAGGGTCTCGGTGATGAATATGTTAATTTTTACTGAAAATAAAAATCATCTTTTATCTGGTGAATTATTAAACCACTTCTTTAAATAATCTTACATTAATAGTGTAAAATAATCTTAAATCCCCACAAAATCATTAAATCGCAATCCCAACTATTTTTCAACAATTCTGAATCCTTCAATTGTAAGGAAAGAAAAATACTTAAATTGCGAAAGCTCTACCTTAATTTGAACATTAGCATCGTAGAAGGATTAACCTATTGAAAAGGAAAGATTGTTTTGATTCAAACATATATTTCCGTAAAATAACATTTAGCCTGAAGACATTCGACAAAATAATATGAAATTTTTTTAAGAAACATTTTACTAAAAGACATTTCGCCAAAGGTGACATTCCACCAAAGATAGCATTTTGCCAAAAATATTAATTTGGGCTTATTTAGGCTTCGTGAGCCGAAATGAATTTTTGTATTTATTTTCGAACTATGGCTTTAGTTATAGTTGTATTTCATTAATGAAATTATACCAATGTGTATGTGATAGAACTAGTCTATAAGGTGACGTATAAATAATATAAATAATCGGTTTTCAAAAAATTTCATATCATTGTTTTTTCTTATTTATATATCTATCATATTTGGCAAAATATCGCTTTGATGAAATATCGTCTGGTAAACTTTTAAAATTTCTCTTCGGTGTAATGTAGCATTGGTAAAGTGAAATGTCTTTAGGCGAAATGTCATGTATCCATAGATTTTTGGTATATTACTTTACACTCGATTCTTATTCTTCATTTATTTATACATTACAATTGTTTTTGTTTTCTATAGGCACACATACGAATATGGAATTCAGTTAGTTTGTTAACTTTACGTATCATTGGTGATGGCGAATTTGGCAAATCAATTTCTTGTTTATCTTTTTCTAAAGCTGAAGGTGGAAATTTTCTAGCAATTATAGATGAAGAATCTTCTGATTATAATATTTCTATATGGGAATGGCAAAAAAGTGATCGTGGATTCAAGCTGACAGAAACTAAGGTAAATAAAAACTTATATAATTGCTAACATTTCAAAATATCTATTACCATTAAAATCAAAACCGCTGCCAATCCATTGGCACGTAGCTTCCTCCAACTAAATTTATATTTCCAATTGATAAAATATTATTGGAATATACAATGTTAATGCTTTTTTGAATATTTTCAATCTCGATAATTTTGTTGAAGGAGCAATTAAAAAATACTACAAAATATTGTGAATCTGAATAAGTTGGAATTGAGTACAGGGCAACTACAAAAGAAAAGTTTTATTTATATTTCAATTGTATTATTAATATTTTACAATATGTCAATGTTTGTTATTAATATGTTGCGTCATCATATTGATGTGTATATATATATATATATATATATATATATATATATATATATACATACACATATATAAATAGGGAGGGACTTTAACGACGTGCAACGACACCCCTATAAGAGGAAGAAAAAGTTTTAAGAAAAATCAGGTTTTACATATTAGCTCTTTATTTGAGAACCACTCGATGAAATCGTTTTAAAATTTAGCAGCACATAGCTTTTTTTATGGTTAATCACCAAATAAAATTTTGAAGCAATTGACTGCATTGTTTTGGAGATATGAGTAATCAAAAAATTTTCAAAAAAAAAATTGAAACCATGATATCTCAACTATAGATGTTTGAAAGCTTCGCAATAAACTTAGCCAAGACACATAAAATATCTACATTTTTCCAAAATCTTAAGTGCAATAAAGCCTTTTTACTTCCGTAATCGAGACACAAAAAAACTCATTTTTTCCAGTTTTCGATTTATTACTGAAAAAATAAGTAGTCAAATCACTTGAAATTTTTATGGGATATAGTTTGACAGGTGACCCATTGGCATGATCTGTTTTGTGAGGTTATGATGTTTAGCTTTAGAGATATGAATTTTTAAGAAAAAAATTTATAATTATATCTGCCGAACAAAGCGGTCGATCCCGGGGAACGAACGGGGAAAAGTAGATAATTTTATTCTCTTTCAAATGCATATTAGCTGAATTGTTTGTAACGATGGGATGATTTAAAAAAACGAAAATAGTGTTTTTTAAAAAACAAAAATTGGCCTTTTTAGCCAAAAAAAACAACAAGCCAAAACGAATACCAAAAATTATAGTTAAAAACAAAGATACTAAAGAATAACCTATTGATAAAATAAATGATGCTGTTGCACACTATCTTATTAAAGAGCATACAAGCAAAATAACTAATTAAGAAAAAGAGTAAAATAATAGAAGATTGTTTAACAGAAGAAAGTGGAAGCAAAGCATATAATGTTTTAAAGAACAAGCTTGATAAAAGTTGTGATGTTACAAAAGAAACAATAGAGAATTCAAAGTTTAAAGTAGTTGGAATAGATAATTTTGAAACTCTAGACAATAAAAAAAATTGAAGATGACATAAATGAAAGAAATTTTAGTAAATTCAACAAGAAGTGTACAGTATTGTACTCATGTGATAACTCCAAAACTCATCTACAGTCAGTCATATTAGAAATCCCTGCTGATCTATATCAACATGTGAGAGAGAATAAAAACAGGATTTTCGTGGGTTATCAAAACTTAAGGTGCATGACTACTGCAACGTTAAGCCATACTGACTACACGATACAACCTGTAATACCGAGATATGTTGGTATGGCAGAAAATACTTCAAACAAGGCTATAACCATGCGTGCATGAGGGATGAAAAAAGGATTAACTAATGGCACAAGAATTCAATTTTGAAGACATACACAACATAGAACGTGATGCAGAAAACATCAGATCACTCAACAAGAGCATCTCGAAGAAAAACAACTTAATTCTCTGTGTAAATATAAGAAGTTTAAATGCGAATTACGAAAAATTAGAATCATTTATTGAAAGCTTGGTAGTAAAACCAATTATTATGATATGTACGGAAACATGGATCTTACAACATCCTCAATACTATCAATTACAAGGCTATAAAAGCTATCACAATGACAGTAGAATTAATAAGGCTGATGGAGTCATTTTATACAGGGTGGACCATTTTTAAATTTAAGCAATCAAATTAAAAAAATGGACTTAGAACAATTGAAACTGCCAGTTCGAAACAACTACTCAATTTTTATTAATCCAACTAATATGTATGAAATTCAAAATATAATTATTGCAATGAAAAAAATGGCTGGTGGAGTAGATAATATTAGTGCAATACCTATCAATTCTTTATCGAAACATATATCAAAACCGTTAGAGTATATATTTAATTTATGCATGCAGCAATCAATCTGGCCTAATCCACTGAAAAAAGCAGATATTGTACCTATATATAAATCGAGAGACAATAGTTGCATTAGTAACTATAGACCAATATCGCTAATTTCTAACATTGCCAAAATACTTGAAAAAGTCATATACAATAGACTTTATAATTTTATCATGAAGCACAAAATAATATCTGATAGACAATTCGGCTTTCTAAGACAGAGAGGAACGAAGGATGCTCTCAATTGTCTATCAAATATTATATATAGAAACATAGATAAAGGTAAACCGATTATAACTGCGTTCTTAGATCTGGCTAAAGCCTTCGATACGGTAGATCACAGTATACTGCTGGACAAATTAGAAAGATACGGTGTAAGAGGAGAAGCATTCAAATTAGTCAGCAGCTATCTTTCTGATAGGAAGCAATGTGTAAAGATAAGTAACTGCAAGAGTGAGTGCAAAAAAATTATGATAGGGGTTCCACAAGGAACAATACTTGGCCCTCTATTTTTCATATTATACGGGAATAACCTATTGATACATATGCAAAATAAAACAATATTATCTTATGCTGCATGACACAGTTATCATCTCATGTGATAACTCGTGGACAGATGCGTAAGAAAAATTAAATGAATATCTTCGTAAGGTGGAAATATGGCTAAACCTAAATAAATTATCGCTCAATGTAAATAAAACCGTATATATTGCATATGGCAATTACTGTGATAGTGTGCCTAGCACCTTCAACATCAGATTTGGTAATAATGTAATAAATAGAGTAGACAATTGTAAATATTTAGGTTTAATAATAGACTATAACATGAAGTGGGATAAACACATAAATTATATTATAAAAACAGCAAGATATTTAATCTTTATTTTTGCGAAGCTAAAGAAATTTATGGGTAGTAAAACGCTGATGTTAAGTATTAAAAACTATGGCATCATTGCATGAGGTGGGGCTTATAATAATTACTTAAATTTAATTCAAGGGATACAAAAGAAAATACTTCGAATTATAAATAAAAACTGTTATATAGCAGAGAACCAACCTCTGTGTATAAGGCAAATGTTCGAACTAGAGTGTATAGTATATCATTATAATGAATTAAGAGACAAATACATAAGAAGTACAAACAAGACAAGAAACTAGAATCTATCATTGCCTAAAATTGATAAAACAGTTATCAATTTTAGGCAATGGTAGTTATTTCGTGGCTATGAGTGTATTTAACACGCTACCGAATGGTCTCAAAGACTTAGCAATAAGTAAAATCTCTATGAAAAGAAAATTAAAGAGGTTTATAGAAAAGAATTAATTTTTGGATGTTATATTTTTTAATATTTTAATATTGTTAACTTGATATGAAAAGGAAAAAGGGCATGATAGCGTTAAATGCGTTATCTTGGCTCTATATGGTAGCTTTAAGTATATTAGTATTAGTGATTATGCCATCCCTATGTACAGGCAACTGTGTTTGCCTCTATAGGATGCCTTTTAAAAGGCATATGTATATGGTATTAAATAAATAAAAATAAAAATAAATAAAAATATGTTCAGTGGCTCAAAAAATCCCTGAGTAACGTATTTGACTTAATTACTATCAAATTTCCACAAAACTCCAGAAGACGACTTTGACACTATCCACCCTGGATACAAAGTACCTCTCGGAGCGTTGCCGTTAAAATATTCCTATTCTGCGACCTCGAAAACCCCCGAATAAAAAGTCTCGATAAATTATGTTCAAAATGTCCACAAAACTTTAGTAGACGACGTTAATACTGTCCACACTGGGCACCAGGTACCTCGGACGTCGTTGCCGTCGCCATATTCGTGTTTAAGGACCCCAAAAACACCTGAGTAACGAGTTTCGAGTCGCTACGTTACAATTTTCTGTAAAATTCTCGGAGACGACGTTCATGCGGTCTACCCTGGGCACCAGGTACCTCGGAGGTCGTTACCGATAGCGTATTCATAATCAGCGACCCCAAAAACCTACAAGTAGCAAAACTAGACTCATTTCTATCAATATTTACTAAGTTATAAATTTTGTATTTAGTATGTAATGGAATCTCTGATTCCATTACGCGCCTACGACGCCAATTTAAGTAGGTCACAAAATTTTTACGCACGAAACAGGAAACACACATATGTGAGACACTCGCGAGCATCGTCATCGCAGCAGCCGCAAGAAGCAGTATTTCCCACCACAACGTATTCCTACAAAAATAGGATTAGAGGCGTAGCGACAAACTGCGCTCTAGGCGAAGATCATTCGAAAGAATGGCTAACGCCAAGAAAAAAATGACGGCGACGAAAGATGTCACTAAGCGAGTCGCGATATTCCTCACGAAAAACGACGAAAATCAAAATAGCTATGCGCTAGACGCTTTTCCTAAAAACTCAAGGTAATACAAATTTTACAAGGTCACGCAAAGTCAAGAGGAAAGTCGTGAGAATATTAGGCACTCCTAATATGGAAAATCAAGGCTACAGAATTTCCAGTATATAAAGGAACTTGAAGTCGCCTTACAAGTCGAATCGCTGCAAGTCGCCAGATCACTAATTTCGAACCAGCTTATAAGTTAACATTGAATTGCTACCAGTCTCGAGTAAGATCAGTAAAAAATAACTTCATCGCTGAAAAATATAGACTTGTGGGAATTGTTGAATTACTCGGGAAAACAAACAGTTTTACCTCCGTGGTACCAAGTTGTATAAGTGCCACGATCACTGAGACACACCATCCTCTCTCGATGCTAAGAAGAGAGACGAGACATCAAGGCGCCCATCTGTCTGCACCTGCTCGAAGGAGGAAGGAGCCGAAGAGATCCGAGACTCACACTGGCTTGACCGCACTGAACCACCGACGCCAACCTCCAGCCGCATCTCTACACACACACACACACACACACACACACACACACACACACTCTCACGCATATATACACTACAAGGTACTCTTTTCATAGTAGTTGCTTTAAAATCATAGTAGTTGCTTTAAAAATTAACTTACAATTCTAATTAAACTTTGACTATGACAATTAATCAAAAACTCAGATTGAAACTCTGCTATAGAACTCAAGGTAAAACTCAATGCGATACTCGAAAATGAATGAAATGCGTCCTTACTGTTGGATCGCACACACTGGAATGAATATTCAGGGGAGATGGTTCTACAGAGAGAGTCGAAGTTCTCTCGCACGCAGGGTACTTACTTCTCCTCTCTTCGCACTTCTGTCTAGCCACGCTCTCTTTCTTACTCATTAGGCCTTATGGGCCTAAGCTACGGCTAAACTGCAGCGTCGACTGTGCACGTGTGCTTTCACCCGAGGGAGGAGAAGTTTGTTTTGGTTTAGGGTTACTTCTTGCGTTTGTTAAGCGTCGAAGTTTTGGATTTTTCCTACTGTCTTTGTTTTCTTGATTTAATATTTCTGAATATTTATGCAGAAACTTCGTCACTTAACATTGTTCTACAGTCCAATAGCTACAAAATAAAAATATTTCGTACGTAATACGTACTTCAGATAATTTATTATTTTTATTAAATAGGTTTCAAAAATGTAAAATTAGTGGACGAAAATTATGCTTTTCTTATGGGGCTTATGACAAAATTTCAACTTGTTTATTTTTATTGATTTATGTACAAAATTAATACGGAATTTTAGTATGTTATTAAAAATAGTATTAACAATAATAATCTATTTTGTTTTTTGACATTATATAGTTTAATTTATCGTTACAATTCATTTTTGAGTGTCCAAGCATAAGTCTAAATTTCATTTTTGTCCGGGTACTGGGCGCTTTACCTTACTTGTACAATAACTGTATATGATCATTATACTATATTCTAAGCCATCTCTGTGCATATGTATCTATATATACGTATATTTGATATTTTATCCCTCTGCATAACCTTAAATCTTAAAAAAATATAAATTGTTTCCACTCTAACTATTTTAAACACTTGCACTGTATATTATTATACTCATCACCATGTATATATATGCATACTTTTACTAATTTTTATACGAAGTGACCTTATATTACACTTCAAACTTTCTCAAACGAACTTTTTGCACTTACACTTACTATTTATACTGAATATAGAACATTCTACACAATGCCAAGACTAAATTTTCAAAATAACTTTATATATCACTTCATACTTTCTACACTCCAACTCACTATATATTGAATATTATATATTTTACACTACGCCTAGCCTAAATTTTCAAAATAACTTCATATATCACTTATCACTTTCTTAAATAAACTTTTTGCACTCTAACTCACTATATATATTGAATATACTATATTCTACACTACGCCTAAATTAAAAAAAAAAACTTATATTACATGTCATACTTTGTTCGGGTTCTGCAGAGTCGTTTACTTAATTTTGAATTTCGCGCCGTAGCGCGGCGAGCGTTGCGGCGAGAGCGGTCGAGCGCATGCGCGCGCCGCTGTGGGCCTCTGTCGTTTGCGCGGGCTCTGGCTCGCGGAAGCACGTTTCGTTCAGTTCTGACAGCTCCTCTCGACTTATCAGTCGTCGCTGCGAATTTCTTTTGTTTGCGCATAGCGAATCTTGTATTAACAGCGTGCGAATAGAGTCGTTATTAACGTCCTTTTCAGGACGATCGACTCTCCTTTTTGTATTTCCGTGCGTCGCGTGTGTGAGTGCAATTTTGCGTGCGGTGTGCTGTTTGAGTGTCTTCTTGGAGTGTTGGGACTTCGGCCACGTGCGAGTTTCCTCGACGTGCCGATCTCCACCCGGCGATCGCTACCTACGCGGCAGGACTGAAAAGGTCTGCCCGTGGTCCAGGATTGGTTCCCTCGAGACGTCGAGGCGTCCTGGCTCACCCCCCTCTTCTCTCAATGTGAGCCAGAATGCGTACGGATTCTGGCTCACCCCCTTTCTCAAAGTGAGCCAGAAACCGTAAATGAACCAGAATGCCTATAGTGTTCTCTACTATTTATTTTTATTTTTTTTTTAATTTTGATTTATTTATTTATTCCTTTTATTTTTTCTTACAAATGTTTGCATGACTGATAGAATAATTTCATAAGATTGACAGTCTTCTTCGGTTTGCTTGAAACCAGTCATGTCTACTGTATACTCCATTTTTGGTGCAGCCTAGACGAGCTTCTTGACATTCCCACTGATAGGATTGTACTGAACGACGCGATCGTGTAAGATTAGGCAGTATGCTGAAGTGTAAGCAGGAAAATCTTTTTTAGCCTCAAACTCCAGACGTACATCGACAGGAGCGCTCTTGAGAGATTCGTTTTGTCGTGAACAGTCAATAACTATGAGTGGTTCATTCTTGATGAACATATGCTTTGTGAGCAACGGCTGCGGATCTCTTCCATAGTATGATTTTTGAAAATTAGCATACATATCATAGAGAATTGCATACTGATTGTTATATATGTCGAGATTCATATTGTTGTGTGGATAATATTGTGAATTTAAGAAAAGTTTTACATTACTTATCTCACAATGATCAAATCTACTGGCATTTGCAGTTCTTGCAGCTTTTCTCTTTGTTTGTAGTCCGAGAATTACAAAACGAGGTTTCTCCAATTGATTTGAAGTTTTCACTGTCCAGGCGTGTTTATTCGTTCTTGGAAGAAGAGGATATTCAAATATCTTCCAAAAACGAAAACTCATAGAGATGGGGTTATCCTTATCAATGAAATTCAATAGCTGGATTTTTTGTTTATCTGATGCAATAACATATGGCATTAACCATTCTATCTTTGTTATTTTTACTTCACAATCTTCATAAGTAGTTACGCCAGATGATGTAGTTCCATTCTGGATTATTGCATTTAAGTCGGTTCTCGATTTTGTAAGAATGAGCTCATGCTTCATATTCACTATAATTTTTTTATAGTCTTCTGCAAAGCCCAAGATCATACTCACAATCAGTGGAATCGCTACGTCAAAGTTTCGCTTTTCATCGACAAACGTTTTGGTATCTTCTTCAACACCAAGCCAGCCTGCGTTTTCTAGCATGTTATTCTGATTCGAATTAAATGAAGTCCATCCTTTCATGAGACTGCTCAAACCAACATTTTTACTTTTATCTATATCCACAGCATTAATTTCATAACGAATTTCATCAAACAGATGACAAATGCCATTGTTCACGAATTTAGTTTTAGTTGGTGCTGTTAAACCATTTTTTAGTTTCAATTTTCCACATACGTGGATAGAACTACGCGATGGTAAGAGGCATAGATCTTGATGTTGTATAGAAATACGAATTTCATCACTATTATCAAAGCTTAATGATGAGTATGGTTGATGGGTGTGTACCTCGTAATGAGCAATAGACTCATCGAAGACGACACCTGATTGAATGCTTAGAATTTCGTCCATTTTTCTGGAAGCAGCAAAGAATTATACACGTGAATTTTTCCACGAACTTTTAGTCCTAGGCTTTTCAGAAACTGAATGCTCTTCCGTGTTAACGGTTTGAGTTTCTTTGTTCGACTGAAGACTGGTTGACATGATGGCTGACTTATATATGTTCCAGAATTGTAAACGATACCCATTATACAGATTTGATGTGAAGTCTAATAGTAATTTCCTCTCCTCGAAAATTCACCAAATTTCCGTCCTGATCTACAATGTCTACCTGCGTGAGGATCGTATTGGAAATGTGAGACATAGTACCTATGCAATCTATCCGCGCAGACGGGGGACTAACTTATCGCAGTCGAAAGGAAAAACACATGTCGCTGGAAGCTGTATACATCTGCCTGGGATAGTTTGTATACGTATCCCAGAATTATCTACGCGAAGTTTGTATAAGGAGCATTTCTCGCATACATTCCGTAAAGAATAGGAAAACACCTGTGCGAGGGTCACCGTCTCTACCTCGAGGAGGAGCATGAACCCACCACTAAATTTTTCGGGACACGGAGAAGGGAAGATTGAGAGGGGGTCACTTTGAGAGGGGGAAGAATTCTCGGTCGCTAGGGGAGGGAAGGGAGGGATCGACACTCCTTCTATCTAAAAATACACAGCTCGGATTCTGGCTCACTTTGAGAGGGGGAAGAATTCTCGGTCGCTAGGGGAGGGAAGGGAGGGATCGACAATCCCTCCATTTAAAATACACAGCTCGGATTCTGGCTCACACTGAGAGAGGAGGGGGTGAGCCAGAATCCGCATGAGCCAGTATGCCTATAGCCTATCTACTTATTTCGCTTCTCGTTCCTTGCATTTCGGCCTTCTGGAACAATTGAAGTAAGGTTTTCTATATTTTTCTGATGTTTTTTCATGCTCCGTTGAAAAAGAAAGGATCTATGTCTAAATTGACTGGCGGTTCAACTTGTTTTTCCCCACTTTTGTTGTCGAATGGGTATTGGATTAATTTCATGTCGATTTTCTTCATTGCTTTTCACCCATTCAGCATTTTTCGTACATTTTTAATAATTCTAACGCATCAACAGTGCATTCAGCCGTCCTTATTAGATTAGTTTTGCAATTTCTACATTTATTGTTTGGTGGGAGTAATTTAATGAGGAAACGAGTTATGTGTTGTTCAATGTTTTTTTTTCTGATGGCATTCTTGACATAATTTAGTCCCAATTTCATCTTGATAATAGTCTAATACGAATATTGAATAATGGTCTTCTGTAGAACGCATCTGTAATAGTTACGTGGACATAGTTTTCTCCTCTCATTTTTTTTTGTTTTGTGATTTGAACGCTGCCTCTCTCTTTCTTTGTTTTATTTCTCCCTCTTATTTATTTAATGAGGTTTTGCTGTATTTCTAATTCATATTATTCATTTCCTTCTTGTATACGGGGTAATTTTGATTTTGCTTTTTTATATTCGATTGCACGGGCGTGTTTCGCGGCGTCTACTAAATTTTTATATTTGCAAGGTGCGCGTAAGTATTTCTGAATTTCTGCTTTTATTCCTAATATATATCCAATGACGGCGGATTCTTCTGTACTTAGATAAATTTTGAATAATTCTTCAAAATTTTCTCGTGCTTTAATAGTTCTGTACGATGTTTATCGCGTAGATTTCTTACTCGATAGAAAAAGGCTCGAGTGCTTTCCCCCTTAACTTGTTTACTGCACAAAATATCTATTCGCTTTCTTATAACTTCTTCGTATGACATGATTTCCCTTAAATTGTTCTGCAAGCTGCTTGTTCGTCTTATTGATCTTCCTTCAACGTCGTCAGAAATTGGACTTGTATCCTTCTTTGTATTTTTAACATTCGAAAGTGTTACATACACAACATTTCATGAAGTAGTTGTAGCTAGAAAATTAATAACTACCGAAGAATGATACAAATCCTTGGAATAAGCAATCAAGGGTGAATTTCCTATAGCTCTATGTAATCTGTTTTGTTATATATGCGTATTTCATAACCCAGAAAATGTCAAAGAATTATTTTAAAAATACAAAGCATATTTTTACAGTCCATTGTTAACTAAAAAAATACGTGAAAATATCTCACTGAAACATATCAATTCTATTCTAAGAAGTCACGGGTATACACTGACTGATTTCAATTTACCTAAATTTAGTGAGGATTTTGAGGAAACCAATTATGAAAAATAGAAGTCATGATTTGAGATGAAAATACAATGACATTAAAACATGCTTTTCAGGCAGTAGATACATTATTTAACGACTTATGTAATCATAACATTGAATTTGGTGGCAGAGTAATAATTGTATCAGGTGACTTCCGACAAACACTACTGTTGCCTGTTGTCAAACATGGAAATCAAATAAAAATTATTAAAAATTGTGTGAAAAATAGTCATTTATAGAATAAATTCCAAATAATGACTTTAAAAAAATAAAATGAGAGTTAGTAATTGTGACAAAAAGTTTAAGCAATGGCTATTAAAAAAAATGCTGCCAATTCATAATTGTCACCGATTGTCAGACCGGCGCAATACGGAGCTCGTGACTGACGACGACAAACAGCTCGTTTGAGTGCATATAAGGCTTTTTAAAATCTTTGTTCGCAGCGTAATTTTTGCAATATTTACAAACTCAAAATTACGGAAAATGTATACATAAAAAGTAGCGCTCGCTTACAACGTCACGAATTGCTGATTTATCATTCCTGCATAATTAATTATATTTCACGGAATCTTAAGATCACCTCTGATCATCTATGTAAAATGTATAAACATATCTATTTGACGCATCAAGTGGCGCGGTAGCGCCACGAAGGCGAGTTTGAAAAGCAGACGAAGCTGCTGCGCCCGTGACGCTATTTACTTTTATATTATTGTTAGGATTTTTCTTTATACAAAAAAAAAAAAAAATACTTATCATTACTGTTGGTAAGGTTTTTTGGCTTATTGGAATGTTTTCTGAGCTAAACTATGATTTCCAACAAAAATATTAAAGTAAAAAGGCTGCTTATTTTTATAATATGTAAGTGTATAATCCACAAATACTAAAGTCACGTTTTTGTTCTTCTGCCCAAAATATGTTAGGGCCGTTAAGTTAGACGCAAAAAGTGTTAGGATTGTGATGTTGGCCGCACAGCTATATACAAATGGGAATTGCTTTCTTAAGAAAATACAATAATATATAACGATATTTAGAATTAAGAGGTTGTCGGTGTATATTTTGCGTTCCAGAGCAGTGACAGTAACTAGCTTGCCAGGGTAGCTGATGACAAGGTTCAGGTTGTTTTCGATGTCTTGGTATAAAAATCATTCAAGGGCGGTATTTAGGTGTACAGGGTGGCTGATGACGAGGTTTAGGTAGAGCGTTCGGTGGTTCAATCAGTAATTTTATGTTAGTGATAAAAATGTTACGAAAAAGCTGTGGTCGAAAGGTGCTAAGATGCTTTTAATAAAATTACAGATGGAAAAGAACTGAGATCAATTAAACAAAGTCAAGTTCATTATATTTAATTGTAATGAAGCGAGGAACAACTTTCAAGATAATTACTACGTAACTTGCCATGCCTGTTTTATTTTGTTCATTGGTGAACAACTAAAAAATTTTTTTTTATGTATTAGAACGTCATAGAAACACCATAAATATAATGAAACGGGCATAGCAAGTTACGTAGTAATTATCGTAAATGTTGCTCCTCGCTTCATTATGATATGAATGAATACGAGCCTCTTAAACGCGCCAGATTAACTCCACTTCGACCAGCGCTCAGTGCTCGCGAACTCTTGAGCTTTGCGACATGGCACCGAGACTAACGGTTAATCGGGCCAACCCATATAACGCACACTACTATATTCCCCTTTTTAGTGCGAGGAGTGAAGTTCTAAAGACTGAAGAATTTCGCACTGAAAACCAATCGTAATAATGACACTATCGTATATCGACGCATAGACCTTTATGCAAGTAAATAACTTCGGAAAGCTCCCATGGTAATAGGATCTCATATAATATGCATACACCTACATTCACAACAAACAACATACAAAATATTCAAAGAATTATTTAGATACGCGAACGGTGGTTACAGAATATTATCTACATTTATAATCACTTATAGCGATTTAGAAATCAACAAATATGATGTTTAAATACACTATGAGAAATACGCACGGCACCGTTAAAATTACTTAAAGTGGATAAATTGTATTGAACAGAAACGCTAACGCATCATGATAAACAGGGATTTATATAAAGATTCCAAATAACGCCTACTATTGCACAGAATAAAATTCGTTTTTCGATGTACATGTTATTGTTATAATCATGTAGACATCAACAAAATAAGTTAAAAAAAATTATTACATCTTATTATTACGTCTTATTGCTGTTTAACTCTTATCTATATAACAGGACTAATATGTGAAGTAAACACACTGCTTCAATCATTCATTGCCATTTTCGGATTGTAAATATATATGCAAGTCCGCTCTGTTATATCTTCCTACCAGCTTCTGAGGATCATTTTTATTGACCAATTCGTATGCGTTTTCATTGAAAGAACGAAGTATGCGGTATGGGCCGTAATATAAATGAAAAAATTTAGCGATTTTCTTTTCTAAGAGATTGGACTGCTTCGGAACGCGCAAAAGTACAAGGTCGCCATCTTTTATAGGAATCTTACTCCAAGTTGCATGTTTTTCTTTCTGTCGTTTCTGCACTTTATCCGTGCACGAATTAGCCAATTCAACTTTCACCTCGTAAGGTTCGGGCTGCTCTTCCGGAAATTTTATCATTTCACGAATAGGATTTTTAGGCAATACTCCGTAATGCAACTCATGGGGAGTGTATTTTCAGCTCGCGCATTACGCGTTCTGATGGATTCGAACAATCGATCGGGTGAACCCTTTCTTGATTTAAGAAGATTTTAGAACGTTTTGGAAAATTTTCTAATTTTTCCGGCAAATGGCTAGAACAAAAATATCAAAAGTGGCCCAAAACATCTTGGCAAAATTCACTCGTATTTTTCTAATGATTGTAAGCATTTTTTGTTGTATGAAACTTTTTCCTCAAGCGAATCATTTTCGAATAAAAAATAGCAAAGTTTTACTCTTTTTCAAACAACTGAAAATGTGGGCTATAAGCAAGATACCTATCTTATCAGTCTTTTTAGATAAATATAATTTTGCATACTGACGAAGGCCATATAGAAAGTGACATATGCTGCTTAATACATAAAAATGATGAAATATAACTCTGCTTCTACCAGAAACCAACGGGTGCGGACCCAAGAGCTATTCACTTCTCCTGTAGTTTATGACTTCAAACCGCCCCGTAGTTTGTCCTTACTCCTGCACCAACTTATATTTCGGGTGAAGTGAATTTGCTCACTTTTTTTTTCTTTTACACGGGATTCCCCAACAGTTTTTGCACACGTGTAAATTACATTTTTTACATAATCGTCGTGTTCTCGTTGCACAATTTTCAATTTTCAATCCGCAGATACTCAACAAGAATGTTGAGTATCTGCGGATTGAATTTCATGTTTTCCAATAACTGTAAAGGAACCTTTACTCAAATAATTTTCACTGATGATCAAAACAATTTCTTTCGTTCCTTTTTTCTTTTCTGTGTTTGGAAGTGCTTCATTATATAAGACAGTGGCATTTGTAACTGCAGCTTGCACCAATCTTATCATGATTATCCATGTCCATTTCTTCGAATGTATGCTTGGCCGCACTTGATTTGCATGTTGATCATGCAAATCAACACCTCCCATGAACTTGTTGTAAATGCAGAAAGCATTTGGAAATGGTATTGTTATTTTACTTCTCGATTCTTTATCATAACGGCTCACATTAGACATTGGAGTAACTCCTGAAACCGTCGAAAGGATAGATACAGGCTTGGAATCCATTACAGTAATGAAATTTATCCCACTCAAGTTATCGTGCTTTGCTAACCAGGTGCCCCGTTTCGCTTTCTTATTGATATCATTCGTCGCTTTTATTCTATTACTTCTCACTGTACCAGTGGCTCGAAGACCAATTTTTTTCAAATGGAGTAATAGATCTGGACAGCAAAATAAATTGTCAAAATAACAATGATATTCATTTAGTTTCCTTGGAGTGCAGTGATGTAATAGGTGTTGTAGCATTTGTAAAACGACACGTGAACCAAGAGCAATATTTGGTAATAGATTATCCTTGGCATTCTTTCCGCAATAAATGTCGAAGTGAAATAAAAAACCACTGTAGGAACATAAAGCCCATAATTTGATACCAAATCGTATCGGTTTCCCTTTGATGAATTGTTTAAGAACGCATCTACCGTCGTATTTAGCCATCATTTCATCTATGGACAGTGCAGTCGAGAAAAAATTGAATCTCTTGATGTTTTTATTGAAAATATCAACTATTCTCCAAACTTTCCAGATTCTATCCCCCTTGTTTTCCTCTTCTGGCTTAGCATACTTCAAGTTAGATTTTATTTCCTCAAACTCAGTTCTTCCCATTGCAGATACAACCGGATCAGCGCGTAAGAGAGGATTAGTAGACCAATAGTCTCTTTGAGAATGCCTCGTATTATAAGAAGAAAATAACAAAATACCTAGAAAGACATCAAATCGATCGCGAGTAAGTTGATAACCATTAGATTCGATACATTCTATGATGACTTTCTTCAAATCGTCAGAAAAGAAATATTCAAATAGTTCAGTTGGCGTGCTAGATAAAATAATTTTTTTATTCTTCTCAGATAATAAGTTTTTATTAGTTACATCGTCTGGATAATGCTTTTCTCCATCAACCCAATTGTAATGATGATCGTCTTCCAATTTTTTTTGAGACGAATCGTATTGATCAAAAATGTTTGCATATGATATTTTCGGAGACGAAAAATTGCAATCGATGATGCCATCGTCAGAACTCTTATCATCCGATGATGCTACATTACCAACATCACTATACTCATCATCATTATCATCATAGGTATCAGACTCACCCGAATCTTCGGGATTGGGAAGATAAATAGCTTCATTGTACTGATCATTTTCAGTAGTTTCAACGAGTCCACCGTAACCTACCTTCGACTTTCTACAAAGATTACTTATTCTAGGCATATTTATTCTATCTCAAGAAATATGAAGACTAGAATAAAAATACTGAAATAACAGCGAAGCTACCACCCTAAATTTGTCATTCGAAAACAAAAAAAATTGACAAGTGAAAACAGTGAGGATGAAAAGTGAGAAATTTCAACTATGGATTTATCAAGTATGGAAGTGAAGTGCAATTAGAAATATATAGTTCTTGATTGAAAGATATCATATATTTATGCGTGTTATGCAAACGTATGCCAATGCGTAACAGGACACGGTATAAGTTAGATATTTTTTTATTAAAAATGATTGGCGTGACGAAAAAGTACCATACAACAAAAAGTGCTGGGAATTATTCGAAGAATACGAGTGAATTTTCTCAAGATGTTTTGGGCCACTTTTGATATTTTTGTTCTAGCCATTTTCCGGAAAAATTAGAAAATTTCCCAAAACGTCCTGGAAAAATTTACACGTGTTCTTTGAATGATTCTAAACACTTTTAGCTCAGTGAAATTTTTTCATAAAGCCATTCCGCTTTGAGTAAAAAATCAATCTTAGAATGAGTAGCTGTAAATATTTTAACCCTTTACTGTTATTCTACGTAGACGATATCATATTTACAATGATGTTTGATGTATTTATATTGCTAGGATTATAGGTAATAAATTAGTGTATAATATAAACTTTATTTATAATTTAAAATAAAATTAATTTTAATTTAGGTTAGATGTAACCACTAAGAGTAGTAGATTTAATGCAAATAAAAAAAATATGTTACGGAGAACTTATTAATTTAATTTGTTTGATGATCCGTTATCTAATTAAGTTGCTATTGTACCAATAGGCAACTAGCTTGTTGGGGGGATGTTACGTCTTGTGACGTAGTGCTGCGACTGAATAAAAGCATGATTGCGATTAAACAAAAATGTATTGTCAAATATTACTGCGTCCGAATATTAAGTAGAGCATCCACTTTTGTCAGTGAGAATTCAGACCTGCACTCTGCTACAACGCTCCGGGCTGCGACAGAGCTAGCAGTAGCTTAAGTCTTACTCGGTCTTGTAAGCATCGGTAAAACTCAATAAATACGCTAAAACTTAATTCTCAACGAGAGTGCATTATTTAAACTTCCTTATACACGTTTGACGGATCCCGATTCTCTTTGGAGTAGAGCAGAAGTCATCCCGTGAACAACCACAAAGTAAGTAAAATATATTCTGATAATTACAGGGCCTAGCTAAGACTTAACAACACAAATACAGCTAAACGTTATCTGGGCCCATAACCTATTCGAAATGGGTTAAATAATTTATATTAAACTCAGAATATTCTTTTCTATTAGACTTTTATTCTGAGTAGCGCATAGAAGGAGTACGGAGCACATCTAGACTCTATGAAAATAATTATGTGTGCAGATATGCTCTTTTTTAAAAGCGAGCAATGTGTTTTGAAATATAAAATGGCTAATATTGTATGGATTCGAGCTATCACAAGATGTAATCTGCAGATTTAGTCCAGATAAAACCATACTAAAATATCACATGAAAATCACGTGAGATTGTTGATCAATTTCTAATGTAGTTATCACGTGATAATCGTGTAACTATCTCGTGATTTATAATTAAATTTAGGAATATTATAAAAATGTGAAAACTGTTTATAAATTAAGAAAATGGATAATTAGCAATAAATAAGGATTAAAATAAAAAAGAAAAAATTTTCTTTGATCGAGATTTAAACCCAAAACCTTGGCGTGGAAATCCGTTGCTCTACCATTTGAGCTATTTGCTTTCTTTGTCGGTTAATGTATAAAAACCATTCACATATATAAAAATATAATTTATTTTTCAAGTTTTCTACTTAAATTGATTCTCTTAAGTAATCGCTCCAGATAAACGAGTTGCTGCAAATAATTAATTGTGTAGATATGCTCTTTTTTTTCAAAATATATGTTTGTGAATATGAAATGACGGATACTGTATGTATTTAAGCATATCACGAAGTGTAGAAGTGTAATCTGCAAATTTGGTCCTGATAAAAGAGATGCTGCAAATAATTATTTGAGCAGATATGTTTTTTTTTCATTTATGTGTTTGTAAATATGAAATGACGAAAATCGTTATGTGATCATTTTCTTCATGTAAAGAGCATTCACACGAGTTTTTTTAGTACGAATAGATAAATTAATATTTAAATAATATAAATTTTTTCAAATACACCATAATTTATAAGTGAACAAACATCACAACAAATTATATACTTTAATGTATTATATATTTTTATTATAATATGTAAATATATGTTATACAAATTTATATGATTGCACACCCCAAAATGAGTTTTCTTCAGTTTACTGCAGATGGTACCAGATGTTAACAGTTTTCAACAGTTACGTTAATTGGATTTTATTATGTTATAAAAGGCGCGTTCGTAAAAGGTTAAGAAAAATCTGTAGGAATCTAAAGATAACTTCTTTTGACATGCACATATACTTTTGAATTCTGAATTCGAAAAAAAATCGGAATTTAATTCGGTTATTTTTGATTTTCTTAACTATTTTTTTATGGCCAATTTCTGATTTTTGAAAAACACTATTTTGCGTTTTTCTCAATCATCCCATCGTTACAAACAATTCAGCTAAAATGCATTTGTAAAAGAATAAAATTAATTACTTTTCCCCGTTTGGTCCTCGGGATCGACCGCTTTGTTCGGCAGATAAAATCAAATAAATGTTTTTTTTTTAAATTCATATCTCTGAAACCAAAGATCATAACGTCATTTGTTAAACACAATTTCAGATTTTAGGCGAGTATCTCGTGCTTCCGCACTCTTCATTTAAACTCTTCGGGCTACAGCTGAGCTCACAGCAGCATCGCCACGAGCCAGCAGTGGCGGCTGCAGAAACACCGATGGAGCGGAGAGAGCACGTAACACGCGCGTATATATGTATTTATGAAGCAGCGAGCGAGGCGATAAGGCGCAAGAGAAGGAGTAGCGAGCTCAGCGGCGGCGCGACGCGCGCATTATAATATACTTGTGTGAATGATTTTTGTTGAAAGGTGTGTATGTTTGTGTGAATATTAGAATGTGAGAGTTTTTCCGGCGGCTCGATACCCGCTCTCTTCGCTGCCTTTATAAGGACTTGCATGGGCTATCCGAGCTCACTAGCTTTAGCTCAACTTAAGCGCCTAGTCTCTACTTAAGAGTACCTTACGCCTTGTAGTAGATATAAACCTTATAAACATTTCCGTATTTTATAATACTTATAAAATTAATCGAGTCTAACCTGATAACGCAGCTAAAGCGTATCAGTTGAAAACTTAGAATAATTTCAAATATTTTGTATACTTAAAAAATTTTGATTTAGACTAAACAACGCAAATGTAAAGCGTATTTGTCTACAAATACATTGTAAAATCAAAGCGAATACATAAAACCTTTTGTTTCAAAGAATATCTACAATTGATGCAATATTCTTTCTAGAAACTATTTATTCGATATGCTTATATTTGTTATCAAAATGTAGTAATAAAATATTATTATTGTAACAGTCTTTCACTTTCTGGTATCCCGGACCTCTATTATAATAGTAATATATAAAATCAACTTTCTATTTACAATCTGTTATCATAATTGTGACGCAGATCAGTAAATGTGAACTACTTTTCACCAAAATCTCAATTCATTTACGCGCTTAGGACTGAGAAGAGTAGTGACCATTTCAAACTTCTCGTGTATTAATTTTATTTAGCAGTTTTACCTTTTCTTCTCCTTGCTCATAAATTTTATTTGCTTTTCTGCTAATATCATGCGTATTTTTGTAAAATTTTGTTAGCGAAATATTCCTATCGTATCAATCCAATGTGCTGTAGCATATAAATGTAATACTGCTGAGCCTTTTTCTTTTGGTACAATTCGACTCTTGTTATCTTTGAAATACTAAAAATTGATAACTAGATGCATTTCCCCGTTTGTCTGCACGCTCATGAAAAACGTATCGACTGACAAGAGACCTGTATTAGTAGGCAGTTTTATTCAGTTTTTCAAAAGAGTGCCATTTAACCTCAATTGCTGTAATACACCAAAACTTGTCGTGACGAGTCAATCTCCAACTGATTTTCGTACTCAGCATAAATTATAGAATTTACAACAGTATTTAATGCGTCATCAATTCTTACACTGCCTCTTCTGATTAAATTCCAATGGGTGTCATTGTTGGCCAATAAATCGAGTGTCAAATCGAATGCAAAAAGACAGTAGCCATTTGGGTATGTTATCATGTTATCTAATTACTGGCATTTGAAAAATGCACACTTGTACCTCAGCAGAGTGTGTGATACGCATCCACATACTTTTTTGTTTTTCTGAAGTCAGGCTATAGTGATTTTGATAGGACTCGTACACCGTTCACAAATAAACATAAGAAATTAATATTGAAAATTTTAAAGTTGAATAAGTTGAGTTTTGTATCGCTGTTACAAGCCTTATTTTTAATAAATTTGAGAATGATTAATTTTGTTTATTGACCCAATATGACACTATCCATCGACTGACTATGCACACTACTATTCAGGATTACGTTTTTCACCTCTAGACGTGTAACCGGATACTTTGCTATGACATTGGAAAGCATTTTTTTCGAAAGCTAATGAAATACCTAGATTAACCTTCACGCGGCGAATAAATAGTGTCTCCTCGGTTACGTGTACAGTATACGCAGAATCGGGATCCAGTAGACAAAAGATGTCATGAGAACACACAAGACGTACACGTACCTTAACACCTCTGAGTAGTAGCCTATCTATGTTCAGCACATCTACCTGTAAGTAGCCCAATAAATTAATTTTATTATCTATCATAACTGCCTGCCGTCTAACGAAACCTGCATTACCTGCATTAGTGTTATCCATTTTATTGACGTTGTCAATATACCACTGCTCAAGTGTGAGTTTTTCGCCGCTGGTCCGTAATATAATAACGTCTCAATGTACGATCTCTATGCGTAGGCGTTATTTAGTGGTGATATTGGTTTCTTATTGAAAAATACATCCACCTGATTGAACATCAAATGCACAAAATTATTCACAGGACCCACGATTGGTACTAACGCATCCTTTTCAAATGGCTTCGTCGGCGTTATATTCACACGTAGACTCAACATTGTATGCGCTAAATCTAGATATTCGCAGTTGCCAAGGATCGTAAATTCTTTTTATGCTCGATCGGTTAGTGACGAGATTGGCTTATAAATGGCTGCACCCAATGAGAACTCTCAATTACCATCTGTATTGGCGGCAATTTAAAGAGTGATAACTCCGACTTTAACGAGTCACAAAAGCCAGTGTTCCGTCGAGATCCCAGGAAACGAGTTCCGCCGTGACAACGGTGTCGAGCGAACTCAGCGAGGCCGACGTAGAACCCGTGGCGCCATATCCCGTGTTAGAGTTAAGTTTTCTCTCTTTTTCTCTCTATCGCTACCTGCAAACCGCGTTTGGCTCGCGACCGGTTCTGCGAACGTATTTGCGCGAGCGTCGAAACGCACAAGTCGGTAGAATTATGCTATCGATTTAAGTCAGCAGAACTGCGCCGCTGACACGAGGCGAAGATTCTCTCTGAGAATCAGACACGATCACGACACACACATAGTCCACACTTCTTCTAATTTCCGTAGCTTACAACATTTTCGAGAGGGGTTTTATGCCGGACGGCTTTCCGCTCTCATTCTGAGCGTATTAAAAACACTCTCGTTTCCGCTCAATCGAATTCTTTTATTTCTCCCCCACACCTCACTGCTCTACGAAATTCGAACACGAGAACAAACGGGAATCCACGCCTAAGGGGCTTCCCGCGCGAAAATTCATGGTCACCCTTGTGAGGTGTGAACTCAGCGAAACCTCCAGCTAGAAGCATCGATGACGGCCAGTCAGCTAAGGACAAAAGATTCATCGAGGATTCCCAGGTCATTGCACAGATGTCACCCCGGGGCACCTCTCCAGCTGCCGCTTCAAGGTCAACGCGTACTAAAAAGATAAGTAGCGTTCATTTGTTTGATTTGAGTTACGCGAGTGTGAATACGAACACGTCTTGCTCTTCGTTCTGTTTCGCGCGCAAGCACACGAAATCGCGCGTAGCGGCGAGCGGCGAGACACGTGACGCGTCGTAGAGCGACTTATTGGAATTTAAGTGTGCAGGGACACGTGCGTATATATTTTCGGTTTTTTATTTATTGTAGCTTGCGCCTTCATTAACCATTAAGCAATATGGACGCTTTAGTGGAACAGCCAGACTGAACATCTCCAGGATTTATTATCAGATATTTCGCTTCTGATTAAGTCATAATCTGCTTTTCTTCCCAAGTATCAGTTGCGCATGGAGAAAATCGTCACGCGCTATAACAATCTCTGTGAGTTATTCTATAAGTTAGGCTTCCGGTAGTGAGATTACCGTTCTATTGGGGCATTCGACTCTTCTCGACATTTCTGGTTTCTCGGGGTTACTGCTTATTGATTTCCCGAACTTCGATGGTCATCTGGAAAAGTGGAACGTTTTTTAAACAACTTTCAGGAACGAGATGCTGCGACTGAACATCGACAATATCACTGCTTTCCACTATCTAAAGAAGTCGTTAGTTGGGGCGGCGGCTAATTCGTTACACATTCTGACTCCAGGCGAGAATAGCTACGAGGAAGCTTGGCGGCTTTTAGGTACGCAGTATGAGCATATTCGGCTTATTGCTGCTTCTCATATTGACGCAATTCTCGCTTATCCCGTTCTGACCGAGGCTTCTTATCGATCGCTGAAGGACATGGAGACTTTGGTTCGGCAGCATTTGGCTGATTTGAGAACCCTCAATATTGTTCCTCCTGATTACGTCGTAATCTGTGCTCTCGAATGAGCTTTGCCAACCAACATCAAGGATAAATGGATGAAGAAGACGTCAATCGACGCGATTCCTGATCTCGAGTCGTTTTTTAGGTTTTTGCAGGAAACTAGCCACTACCTGTATGCTCATGAAGGAGAGGCTAAGGACACCAAGGCGTCGTAAGGACGCTGGGATGCTGTAAGGACGAAAATATTATGTAGGAAGTGCTTGCGATCCCACGAAGGCAAATGCGAAGCCTGTAATTGCAAGAAATGCAATAAGGAGCACAATACGCTCTCGCACGAGTATCAGAAGGCAGATTCCTCGGCCAGGAAGCCATGACTGGGCGTAGGAGTCCTTAGCAACGTGTCCAGGGCTCTCCAGTCTAAGCTTATAATGAGCTCAGTTATTTTAGTTAAAGATGCCAATGGAACATACATTGAGGCTCGTACGCTCCTGGACACGTGTGCGAACGCGAATTTTATGACCGTGGATTTAGTCTTGGAGGCAGTAATTCCAAGTTTTCCAGCTCTCTCCAGCTCTCAGCGACATTAGTCAAAGTTGACAGGCGTGAATAATAACAATTCAGCCTAGATTCCTCGATCTGTCTTTAAGAGTTGTTTTTAGCTGATCTATAGATTTGCAGATCACAATCGATCCTAGTATCCCTGAAACCCCTGTAAAGTTTATCCCTCTCCGATACAAGGTCTCGAAGAGTCGTAGTAAACCACGGGTGACGCTTCCGTCTTAGTGTCACGGATCGTAATGGGGCGAGATGGTTAATGGCGTTTGTTAGGTTAGTTTTAAGCGTTTTGACGCATTCGTCAAGTGATAAAGAAGGAAGGGATGATCATTCAGACGCATTAAGAAATTCTCTTAGTTTCTCGGATCTAACTGCACTGGCTGGTGATTGCCTGATATTGCACTGGTGACCGTTAAAATATTTCCTCAAAGAATGTTATAACATTAAATTTACAATATTTGAAAAATGTCAACTGTCATATAATTAAAAATTCAAAACATAAAAATTTGTTTTCAAATGTATTTATTTATATTGTACATGTTGAACTTGGTCTCCATCTAAATGCAACCAAGGGAGTGTCAGCGCGCGAAGTGATTATTGCTAATAAATTATTAATAATGTACTATTTTTAAAAATTTGTTGCAGTGTTCAGTTGACACCGTGGTTTGTGCTGAATGGCATCCATTAGATAAAAATCAAATTGTTACTTGTGGTAAGGGACATATATCTTTCTGGAACTTGGATAACAGTGGACTTCTCTACAAACGTATGGGATTATTTGAAAGCCGTGAAAAACCTAAATACATTACTTGTCTTGCTTTTAATCAAAATGGAGATGTCCTTACAGGAGATAGTAATGGCAATATTATTATTTGGGCGAGAGGTATTTTTCATGTTTTACTTATTTTGTTTCCTTCTAAAGAAAGCTTTATAATCTTAAAATTTTGAATTTTGTCAAAACTTCTAGAAAATACTTTTTGGTGTGTTCGTTAAGTTCAAATGAAATGTTTTTAGAAAATGTCCGTATAGATGTGTATATGCGTGCGTGTGGATGTGTGTGTGTAAGTATACCGTAATATTTCTGGAACTATTTTGTCAAGATCAATAAAATTTGACATATGTATTTTTGGATTCTGTATTCGGAAGTTATTTTTTATTTTCTTAACTATTTTTTAACGTCATTTTTTGATTTTTGAAAAACACTATTTTGCGTTTTTATAAATCATCTCATTGTTACAAACAATTCAGCTAAATGCATTTGGAAGAGAATAAAATTAAATACTTTTCCTCGTTTGGTCATCGGGATCGACCGCTTTGTTCGGCAGATAAAATGAAAAAGGTGATTTTTTTTATAAAATTCATACATCTGAAACTAAACACATAACCTTACGAAAAAAATCAAGTCGGTGGGTCACGTGCCAAACTATATCCTATTAAAATTTTAAGTAATTTGACTACTTATTTATTCAATAATAAAATGAAAACTGAAACAAGTGAGTTTTTTTGTGCCTTGATCACGGACGTAAAAAGTCCTTATTGCGATTGAGATTTAGGGAAAAAGTAAAAAAAAAGTAAAAGTTTTTTTTTTTTGATAATATTTTGATATTATTGGCATTGACTTTTTATCTTATCACGGCTTATTAATAGATGCCGAAAATAAGTCGTTGATGGATAACGTGACTGGTTTGTCATCGCGCGGGTCTTCAACCGGAGAAGAAGAACCGGGTATAAAAATAGTAGTAGGTAATCATCTGCATCATCAGCTACTTGCGAAATACCCCGATCTGACGCGGCCGCCGACTTTTCGAGGAAACTCGGTAAAGCACAAGGTGCAACACCACATCGAGACGACGCCAGGACCTCCGGTACAAGCTAAGTGCCGTCACCTTTCGCCCGTACGACAGAAGAAAGCCAAGGACACCTTCGCGATGCTAATAAAGCTGGGGATCATGAGGCCTGGCAAGGGCTCATGAGCGACTCCCCTTCACATGGCTTCCAAGAAGGATGGCGATCCACGACCGTGCGGCGACTACCGAGACATCAACGCCCGCACCATCCACGACAGGTATACGCCATCGCACATCGAGGACTTCGCGCACAGCTTGCACGTTAAAAAAGTATTTTCTAAGGTCGATCTCGTGCGTGCGTTTCATAAAATATCTATCATTCCCGAAGACGTCGAAAAGGCGGCAATAATTAAGCCTTTAAAATTACGTAGTCGACGCATTATCTATCATTGAAGCAATCGCCTCATCGGTTGATCACAATGCACTCGTGTCCGCTCAGAAAGCTGATACCGAATTACGCGAGATGCTGAGCGACAAAAAATCAGCACTCCAATTGAAAAAGATATACTTCCCGGACCAGAACGTGCATTTATATTGTGATTCGATGAGCAACTTCGTACGACCGTTCGTCCCTTCGTCTTTGCGCCGCGCAGTAATCAACTCACTGCACAGCTTGTCACATGCCAAAATGCGCGCTACACAGAAGTTAATAACTTCGCGTTTCGTATGGCCGTCGATTAATAAGGATTGTAAAGAATGGACGCGGGCGTGCACTTCATGCCAGCGCTGTAAAGTCACTCGACACGTCTCCGCGCCTGTTCAACAATTCGAGACAACAGCAAATCGTTTTGAACACATTCACATCGATTTAATTACTATGAGTCATTGCCAAGGTTTTAGATATTGCTTGACGTGTATCGATCGCTTTACTCGCTGGCCCGAAGTCATTCCGCTAGCCGATATGGAAGCTACGACCGTCGCGAACGCTCTGCTTTCGACTTGGATCGCTCGATTTGGTGTTCCTGCTTGTATTACGACGGATCAAGGACGCCAATTCGAAACGCATGCGTACGATAAGCTATCATCCTCAAGCTAACGGTTTAGTAGAAAGATTGCACAGGCAACTAAAAGCTGCGATTAAGTGCCACGACGGCAGCGATTGGGTTTCAATTTTGCTAATCGTCTTACTTGGCATCCGTACGTCATTTAAAGAAGACCTCGGAGCTACGTTAGCCGAACTTGTTTACGGCACCAGCTTATGTTTGCCTGCGGAATTTTTCCTTACTAGCGACCAAAATACGACATCAAATTTCGTCAAAGATCTACGAAACTGTGTCAACAATGTAAAACCGTCGCCTGTACGTCGCCACGGTGAGAAAAAAGTATTCGTGTTTAAAGAACTAGCGAGTTCGCCGTATGTTTTTCTACGTCACGACGCCGTACGAGGCCCGTCCGATCCGCCGTACGATGGACCTCTAATATCTAAAACTTTTTTAATATATTTCCTACGCTTTTTGTTAACTGCACTTTTCACTTTTTTTCCTCTTGTATTCTTCTTCTTCTTTCTACCACTTTTTAGTCTTTTTACAGTTTTTGTATTTTTCTTGCTAGTTCGCCTCTTCTTTTTATTATTAGCGGTCTTGAGTGCACGACTGACATACTGCAACTGTGACGTTCGTTTGAACACCATTCCTTTACAGCCGGAGCCTTCCATGACTTCGATTATTTTCTCATTAGTCTTACGTTTTAGTTTCAGTCCAGACTCGGCTAGGCAATTGTTGAGGGAATCCTTAAATGACATATTACTTTCTGTCACATCGTCGAGGACATTTATACCTTCTCTTATGGCTTCTCGGTCGACAGCTCGGGCTCCTTTTGCTAAAAACGGTAATGCTCCTCGAAATAGTCCACCCAGGAAGGAACCTATACCATCACCGCGCTGCCCTCACGAGCCTACAAACACACTCGCAATACCGCGTCCCCACCACCACTCTGGGCACTATAATGTGTGTCGTAATAATTCATTTTTAAACTCGAATGGTATTGAACTTCCAAATTGATATCTTATATCAATATCTATAATTTGGAAACGACTGTTCAAAAGTAGTATATAATTAACAGGTGAATATCGTTTAAGGGGACCTAACCACCTTAAAATAATTATTACAATAATGTCTTGTTTTTTGTAAAACTGAATGATTTTTTATGTTAAATTGTAAAGTAATTATTTAATTTAATATCATAATGTAAAAAACTGTAGAAATAATTTTTTATATATGTCTCAATAGATGTATTCTCCTAAAAACTGCTGCAGTGTAAAACATGCTATTTTTTTGAGTACCACAGGATTCAGACTAAACGTACTAAGCGCTGGCGAGGCTCTAGTACTGTACCCTCGCTGTCGAAGTTCTTTCCCCGCAGTTCGGTGACAAGTTGGTCCTTGTTGAGGCGGTATATCCAACTAACCTTCATCGCGAGAGAAAAAAAAATTTTCCCGGGTTCGAGTAACAATGGTACTTTCCCTGCTCGGCTAGCTAAACAGTCTGATCCAGGATCGGAGTAGGGAAAGGTGCAAAAGAGCAAATCTGTTGTTGTGTTTTAATAATAATAATATATTTGTAACTTAATATTTAACAAAACAAGGAGGACTCAGTTGTTAAAGCAAAATGATTTCTGTTTCAGCCGGGCTGAAACAAAAATCATTTTGCTTCGTGTTAAAAATACTTTGCATTTACAATTAATAATTATTTAAACCATCCCGGTTAACAAATTACGAGTGTACTGGCGGAGGTTCGCGTTAACAAGATTTCTATGGTTACGGTCGGTGTTCGTGGTCAGGTTATCGGTACGGTACGGGTTTTACAGGCCGGTATTGGATTTGGAGGTTAGGAATTCATTCGGGACGGTAGAATCGTGGGCGCACGGCTACACTGATCCGAATGTGCAGAATATCAGCAATTCCGATCGCCCTATGTGTTCACAGCAACGATCAAAATTGTGTCACTATATTTTGAGGTTATCCCTTGGATTTATAGAGTCGTGAGCGCACGGCTTTACAAATCGTCTACAAATAGTTACATTATTAAATACAGGTATATTATAAGACATTTTTATATAAGTATTTATAATGATATGTAAAACATATTGCAAATTGTAAATGCACGTACTTTTGTTTTACAGGTTATAATCTACTAAAGTTAAAGAATAGTGCTAGAACTCCAAATAAATGTAAAAAAGTAGTAGAACAACATATTGTAACATATTTATTATAGAATTATGATGCAAATTTCAGAAAAATAATAAAAACACGTTATTGTATTATTTTAAATATTATTCTAATAATGCTTGTTTCAAAACCCTATATTTTTCTTTGAGTACCGCAGGATTCAGACTAAACGGATGAATGAATTGTACCAAACCAAGGCTTGTTCTGTTCGTTAGACATTTTTCTACAGAGTGAGTGTGGATTTTGTAAAATACTGACAGCGTATAAAGTTATAGCTTTTTAAAATTAAAAATTTCAATAAAATATAAAAAAATACAAAAATTTGGGCTTTTTGTTGATATCCGGGACAAAGACGTCCCGGATATCAAGAAGAATCTTACATACTTGGCTGCTGGCCGAACGCTTGATTACTCGTCCTCACGACCAGTGACGGCTCTTAGGAATAGGTGCTGGCTGTGGTGGTTTGTCACGTCCTAACGTCGACGCACAATGTAAAATTCTCCGTTCAAGGTCAACTTCTGCTGAACTTAGGATGGAGTCACTCCCTAATTTATTTCAATAACCCGTGAGATTCATAAAGATTCCAACCCAAACTAGCAAACAGGTCTCGTTGGACTTTAGGTCAAAAGGCCTCCGATAAGGTTGTTCGGTCAACCCATCAGGCAACTCGACACGTTCTCCCAAAATTATTTTATATAAAATGAGCGATAGCTTTCAAAGCGTTCAATATTTATATAATTTTCACTTAGTTTTTTTAAGTTTGCAGCAAATATAGAGTTTACTGATGAATAATAAAGTTTTTGGTGATTGATATATGTTTCAAAATATATTAAATGAAACTTCACTACTAGTATGTTTTAGTATAAATATTTTTGAAATGTTTCTTGAGGGCGCTCCCGGGGAGTCTCAAGTCGGGACCTTACGGGCATATCCAAAAGACAGAATTCTGACAGCTCCATCTCGGGAGCGTAAGAGAAGTTCGGTTGGGGACGCTCTAAAGAGTTACAGCTGAGCGGAGGCCACTAACTGTTCAGGTGTCCATTGTTCTGGTCAAGTACTCGGAGCAGCATTTTGACGAAGACCAGGGAAAGAAGGTTCTAGAGGCCTTAGCGGGGGAGATCAATGATGCTCTGGACGGAGGCTTTTTTCCAAGTTTTTTGGACAATTGGTTCCAGAGGGGTGCACGAATCTTCGATTGCAAGGACTAAAAGGGCAAGGAGTGGTTATTTAGCAATGCCACTTGTGACGAGACACGGGTCTCGTCAACATAAATACGCGTGAAGTCGGCCGCATTAAACGCGGCATGCACAGCGAGCGCACGCGCGCGCAATATTCAGAAGGCAAATCCGCACGAGCGCGGGGCGTGGCAACTAGCGATCGACTCCGCAGCGACACGCCAGGCGGCGCAAGCGATATAGCGTGGTTACACCTATACGTAGCCGCGTCGCGCGCCTTTATAAGGCGGACCGCGCAGCGCAACGGGGGTTCTTCTCGAGCGTCACCCCAGGTAGTTTCATGAGCACACTTTACTACAGGGAAAGCGAGAGTTAGACCCACATCCACAAAATCGCCTCGTGAGCCCACGGGACGATCCAGTGGACGATCCGAAACCCGAAAATCCAAGTTGCCGTCGTAAGCACACGAAATAACCCGGAACACCCGATCGAAGTCGAGCCTCTTCTACGTGAGCACAAGTAGTCGACCTATATCTCAAGGCATTGCTAACCCCTTCTGCCACTGTGAGCACACAGGGTTGAGGAGACAACGATAGCTTCACCAACGGTTCACTGGGTCGTGCGCTCACGTCCAAGTTAATCCTAGGTTTATCCCTAACCTATAAATCCGATTTATACGCCGACATCTTGAGATTCCCTTTGCTACTGTGAGTACACAGGGCAAAGAGAAGAACGAGACGAGCGACAACGATTTGTAGAGCCGTGCGCTCACGACTCTATAAATCCAAGGGATAACCTCAAAATATAGTGACACAATTTCGATCGTTGCTGTGAGCACATAGGGTGATCGGAATTGCTGACATTCTGCACATTCGGATCAGTGTAGCCGTGCGCCCACGATTCTACCGTCCCGAATGAATTCCTAACCTCCAAATTCAATACCGGCCTGTAAAACCCGTACCGTACCGATAACCTGATCACGACCACCGACCGTAACCATAGAAATTTTGTTAACGCGAACCTCCGCCAGTACACTCGTAATTTGTTAACCGCGATGGTTTAAATAATTATTAATTGTAAAGGCAAAGTATTTTTAACACGAAGCAAAATGATTTTTGTTTCAGCCCAGCTGAAACAGAAATCATTTTGCTTTAACAACTGAGTCCTCCTTTTTTTGTTAAATATTAAGTTACAAATATATTGTTATTATTAAAACACAACAATAGATTTGCTCTTTTGCACCTTTCCCTACTCCGATCCTGGATCAGACTGTTTAGCTAGCCGAGCAGGGAAAGTATCATCGTTACATGGCGCTCGGACAGGGACCGCTCAAGAATACTTTGCCTACAGTCTTACAATAAATTATACACCGAATAAAACTCGAACTCGGAAAAATTATTTTTTCTCTCGCGATGAAGGTTACTTGGGTATACCGCCTCAACAAGGACCAACTTGTCACCGAACTGCGGGGAAAGAACCTCGACAGCGAGGGTTCAGTACTAGAGCTTCGCCAGCGCTTAGTGCGTTACGTCCGAACAAATCCACACGATTTTAACGAGAAAGCAGAAGATCCATCGGGATACGATGAAAAATCAGACCTGAAACATGACCTAGAACTTAACCGCTCCGAAATAATTCAACGAACTCTTGAAGAGACCCGTAACGCTGGACGCTCATCCACTCCGACCGGAGACCCACCAGAGTTACTACCGGGGGAAAATAAAGTTCTCGACCAGATATGCAAGTGGAACTGTCACTTCGAGGGAAGGGACGTCTACACCTTTTTAGAGCGCTGCGAGGAGAAGCCCTGTAATGGCGACGGAATTACGCCAGCGACTGCCAGACCTCGGAAGAGCTCGAAACCAGGCTGAAAAATTTTTATTTGTCGAACACAAAACGACGAAACCTAGCCAGACAAGTCGCCGAAAGGTTCCAGAAACCCAACGATAACATAAGGCCCTACTACAACGCACTAACGACCCTATTGAGACGAAGGGGAGGTTATACGCCGGAAGAACAACTCGACAACCTATACTACAATATGAAACCTGAGTTATAATTACGAGTGCGGAGAGAAGAAATCAAAGACGTACCGCATCTCACCCAACGCATCGAAGAGTATGAGGATATTGCCACCAAAGTTCGCGAGCAAGAACGCAAAATCGCCATTAACAGTGCTTCCACAAGTAAGAAATTGGCTGCCATCCGACAAAACCCTAAGGGTTTTCCAGAATACTGCATCAAGAATAGAGTGTTACGTACGTCGGTCGGCAAATCGAAGAAAAGCAAGCTAAAGCAAGAAGCAAAGCTCCAAAAGAAAAATTCTTAAATCTAGCTACCCCACGGTCTAAGATTCTTTATACGAGTTTTTTTTTTTTTAAATACGTTGGCAAATTGGAGAAAGGCGAGCGAGAACGAATATTAAAGCTCAGAAAAAAACTCTTAAATCTAGCTGCCCCACACACCGAGTCTCCTAAAACGAGTTTTTTTTTTTTAAAGTATATCGGCAAATCGGAGGAAGGCGAGCGAAAGCGAGACTCCAAAACGAAAATTCTTAAATCTATCTACCCCACGCTCAAAGACTCCTTATACGAGTATTTTTAAAAAGAGAGTACTTCGGGTAAATCACGCGACTATTAATTGCACTGCTATAAACGTGAATTCTTCAAATTAAATGTTACCGACTATATGTAAGCGAGTATCATTCACAGAATTATAAACTTCTGTTCCAAAATTAAATTAAATTATTTGAAAAATAAAATACTTGTATAAGGATTCTCGGAGCGTGAAATATCTAGGTTTAAGAATTTTCGTTTTGGAGTCTCGCTTTCGCTCGCCTTCCTCCGATTTGCCGACATACACACAGCATACCCACTAGACAGGGAAGTCGGTAAACATAGGGCTTGTAGACGCGGTTAGCTACATTCAAAAGGGCATAAAAACAAGGGTTTGGTATTAGTGGCTTTCCTTGACATCGACGGGGCTTTCAATTATACTATCGGCGAGGCGATTTTGGCACTCATGGAGGAGCACGCAGTACTAGCAACTGTCGCTAGGTGGATCAGCCTTATGCTAAGAACCAGGACGATAGTAGCAACCTGGGAAACGTACTCTAGCAAAGGAGTGGTTAGGACGAGATGCCTACAAGGAGGGGCGCTGTCACCGACATTACGGCGCCTGGTGTTAGACAGCCTGCTTAATATCCTGAACAAGGCTGGTATAAATGCACAGGCATAGGCAGACGACATCGTCATCCTGATTAGGGCGGATATATAAATTTATTTTTACTTACTCGTTACGTATTGTATTTTTCTAAATAAGGCATTTTAATATAATATTTTAATGAAATTTTGGGGGGCCCCGATGCGATCTGGGCCTCGGACCCCATGAATCTTAAAGGCGCCCCTGCCTGGTGGAGAAATCGTGTAATAAAGTAAAATTGGGGGTTGACTCCAACAAAGTCAGGGTCATGCTGCGTATGAACAAGTATAAGACCAAGCTGATGGAAGGGCTTGAACTCCATGATATCCTCCTGAAATTGGTAAAGCAGGTCAAATACCTGGGAGTGACGCTCAACGCTAGACTTAACTGGGGAAAACATATTAAAGAAAAATGTGAGAAAGAGATAGGCACTTTCTGGGCCTGCAGGAGGGCCGTTGGTAATACCTGGGGTCAAGAACCGGATAAAGTGAGATGGCTATATGATGCAATAATCAAACCAAGACCCACTCATGGGACACTGGTATGAGGCAACAAATGTGAGTTGAAAACTCACACTGGGTCACTAGACAGGGTGCAAAGATTGATTTTGTCAGGAATCACGGGATCCATGCGAACGACTTCTACAGTCGCTGTGGACAAACTGTTAGAACTCAAGAGAGACGAGAATTTCATGAGAACGAAAAATAATCACACAATCGTTAACAGTTTATTGTACTTGTATTTCGCCCAGTCCTTCCCTACAACGCGGTGGCAATGATACCTCCCGCGCACAATGTAGCCACGCAGGGCTCGACGTTACTCTCTGGCTCTCACACACACGCGCGCGCCTACAAGCTCTCGCTTCTGACGTCGCGTCGTCTATCAGTCCGCTCTCACTCACACGCGCGCGCCTCGAATGCTCGACGCTGCTCGCTTTCACATCTAAGCGACCGACGCGCCTTCTCTCTCTCTCTCTCTCTCTCTCTCTCTCTCTCTCTCTCTCTCTCTCTCTCTC
>QLSS01000178.1:178334-210137 GCA_024372645.1 Trichomalopsis sarcophagae | reverse complement strand
CTCTCTCTCTCTCTCTCTCTCTCTCTCTCTCTCTCTCTCTCTCTCTCGTCTCTCTCGTCCCTCTGGTGGTAAGCTAAACACGCACTCTATTTCGCTCTGTACAATAATACTGTTTATTAATACTTTCTGCACCTTTTACATCGGAAGAGTCCTCCCAACGGCTCCTAAGCGTCATCCAAAAAAAACTGCAATCTTTTTGTAATTTTTAAGAGCCGGGAAGGATTTCCGAAAAAAGTTGTGCTACATAATCTCAACCATCCAGAGACGTGTTATACTATCGTTGTGATCTGCCAATCTCCGACTCAGTCATCTGCATCGTATCTGTAAAGCACAAGCTCAGTATTCTTAATCAGTGCAGTGTCGTGAGTGGAGTAAAATCGTTCAGTGCGTTGTTTACAGATTACGAGAGTAGCTATAGCCATAGCTATATCTCTATCTCTCTCTATTTGTCACAACGCTGCCAGTCGTTGTCGTTGCTAAGCCGCAACTTTATTTTTCTGACACCAGAGGGCAGCACTCTCCGAGCCAACAAACTGCAGTATAGTACAGCAGCTCCACTGCCAGGTGGCTTCAACACGGCGTACGCAAACACGCACTCAAAAGAGCGTCCTGAAGGCTCTTATACTGAGACTACTCTGGCTACTACACATCACGGCTCTTTTCACCTTATTTCCTGCAACACTTGTCGACTGAGCCGAATTGCCTCTCGTCGATAAGCTAACATCGAATTCAGTCGGGAAATTCAAATTGCGTCATTTGTTTAAACACTATGTTGAAACCTGAGGGAGATGATGAACAACTGTTGGTGCCTACATCATGCAAGAGTTGCACTGATGACATTGCTATGCGTAATCCGCGCAAATGAGCAAATGTGGCTGGTACTACCATCCTAAGTGTATGCCTATTCAGGCAATTAGGGAAGGTGGCAAGACTATTCAAGTCTGCAAAAACTGCTTGGTAGCTGCTAATAAAACTCCACGCAGCACCTCTACCTCTTCTCCATCGTCACGCAGCAACAGCACTCTGCCACAACAACAAACACGCTGCAGTAAACCGGCTTCTGCACCACCATCGCGCTCTTCTAGTCCATCACGTAAAGAAGATCTTGTTGTCAACAAAATACTGGATAAACTAAATAAACTTGACAACATAGAGAAGCAGCAGAACTAAATGAAGAACCAGCTTTCTGAGAGCAAGAGTTCTCTGGAGAAGAGAATGACAGCCATTGAGAAGTCCTTGGAGCCGCTGAAGGAGATACCGGCGCTAATTAACCGTGTAACGGTGGTGGAAGGGGACGTGGCTGCTTTGAGGTCTGAGCAAGAGGAGATTGAAGCTAAGCTTGAACAACTGCTAATAAGTGGCGCCGGCTCTTCTTCGTCTCCATCGAATGCTCCGGCGCTATGCACTGAGACCATCCAGCAGCTCCGTGAAGCCAACACGAGAATCCAGGCGTAACTGGATAGCGTTGCGTCGTCCCAGGCAAAGCTCGCTGCAGAATTGGTTATAACCGGTCTGACTTTTTCGGAGACGACATCCTTAAGACACTTTGCCTATGCGGCTCTTCGGCCCTTGGACGCTGAGCTTACGGAAAGAGACATTATCTCTGTGCGACCCCTGGGAAGGGTGAGAGTAGCCCGCAATGACACTGCGGATGCTTCTGGTGCAAGCCCTAGAACAGCCACGTTGCCGCTCTCAGTCTCACTATCCAGAACGCTCGTGCACTCACTCATCTCTGCTAAAATCAAGATGCGGAATCTATATACTACACAGCTGTCTAGCGAATTGCTGCATAAGGCCCGCGTTGCACTACCGCTTCCGAATTCGTTCATCAACTTCAACGAATGGTTTCCGTCTGATGTCCTTCGGCTTTGCACAACTGTAAGGGTAGCTGCATGAGAGCATGGCTGTACCACGTTTGTGAGGGATGGTCGAATATACATGAAGCTAAAGAAAGAGGATCGTGCTGTGAAGATTGCGTTGGATGAAGATCTAAAGAATTTTGTAGGCTCGATCACAGCCAACTGAAGTACACACACCTCATTCCACGTAGATCACCATCATCTGTATCGTCCACATCTTCAATCACTCCTAAGGTAACTCTGCCTGAGGGTCTAAGGGTCTGACATTTCAATGCGAACTCTCTTACGGGTCACATTGAGATGGTCAGGCTCTTCTTGTCCACTCGTCCCCACTTTCACGTGATAGATGTGATGGAAACCTGGCTTAACGAGAAGGTAACTTCTATCCCTTCACTGGAAAACTATACGCTCTACAGACTTGACAGATACAGGAACGGGGGAAGTGTGGCCCTCTACATCCATCACTCACTGACTACAAACGTATTATCATCCTCTGATGGTGCTTGGTCGGGCAAGCCAGGCAAACCAGAGTACCTTTTCTGTGAGGTCTCCGCAAAGGGAGTTTCACCCATCTTTATGGGAGTCGTGTATTGTCCACCACATTCTCCCTTTATTCAGAATAATAACTTCATTGAACAGTTGACTACTCTTATGCACAACTATTCCACAAAGGTCATTATGGGTGATTTCAACGCTGACCTACTCTCCTCATCCGAAGATGCCAAGTTCATCAAGGCCTATATTCAGGAAATTTCCTTATTGTCGGTCCCTTATGGTGCCACGCATCATAAACAGGACTCTGACACCTGGCTTGACCTCTGTTTAATTGATGAGCAGGATCGCCTGCTATCACACTACAAGACTGATACTCCTTTTTCGACAGACATGACCTAATCACTGCCACACTCGACGTGCAGATCCCACGCTATGTACCTAAAACATACTCTTACAGAAACTACAAGGGAATCTGTGCCGAGAAGCTAAAGGACTTCCTTGGCACAGGTGACTGGTCATCTCTCGCTACGTCATCACTCGACGAGTCGATCACCCTTCGTAACGCTAACTTAACGAACGCCATAAATCATTTCGCCCCATCACGGACTGTTACTCCAAGACGTAAACGTCACCCATCGGTCAGCGACTTCCATGTTATTCCCGGGATGCAACTCGCGCTCGAGAACACGCGGGCCTAGCTGGAACCGATCGTCTTTTCTTTGCGTCGGCTGAGGTTGCCGCGCAAACAACGACGTGTGATTTGCGCGGCTGCGACGCACAACGTCGCGGCATACAGGGTTAAGTTATTAGAAGTAAGTTAATCGAAAACAAAGTACATGATTATGGGTAACTAGGCGTTTGCTGATGGGAGGGAGATCTCAGAGTTGGCAATTTTACTTTTGAAAAGGTAAGCGAATGCAGGTATCTGGGTACGACCATAAATAATAGTGAAAAGAATCGCCTGGGTGTAATTTCGACGATCTTGGTCTTAACGAAAATTAATTCGTTAAGACTATTCAAATAAGTTGCACACGTAATAAGCAAATATATTTTTTGTTATTTTATTTAATATATTTGTCAAAACTTAAAATAAGTCACAAAAGTGAAATTAAATTATGAATGTTAAAAATCTAGCGCGAAAATGTACAAGTGTTTAAGTTGTTCCTTGCTCGGCGGTCAAGTCGAATCTGTCTAGCAAGTCGATGTGACAAGAGGGATGAGTGCTGCGGGAGGGGATGTAGGCGGTACATCGAAATAGGTCGGAAGGTTCATGGATGAATATTTTATTGCAGGTATGATGGAGGAAGAGCAAGAGGCGCAGTAGTTTTGGTTGTGAGCGTGCGATAGAAAAAGTCCGGGTAGGAGAGGATGCGAGAAAAAGTTTGTCAATAAAGTAATTAGTGCGGAGTATCAGCGAATTTTCTTAATCCGGTATGGAACATTAAGCGCATCTGCGCCTGATTCTTAATTGCGGTCGCCTTGCAGTCCGCGTTCGTACGTCATTATGTTGTTTATAGCAGTGTGGGATTAAAAAAATATACGAAGCGCTGATACCTGCGCAGCAGATGTACAATTTTATAATTATGGTTTTGGGGTTTTCCCGAGGTTCAGTCGCTTAAGTGCAAATTTGGAAATTTTATGATGCTTGTAAGATGTGCGATCAACTGCTATAATGTTAAATCTAAAGGTACATACTTTTTTTAAAAATAAGAATATTAATGAACTTATATCTATACGTCTGGAGACGGAACATACCGCCCGCCATTGATCGTTCTCGATCAATTCACATTATTTGTGAGAGTCATTGACGCTCTCGATAGGCAATATTGAAATCTTTTTTACTGATCGCTTGTAAGTTCCATTGGCTGTCTTTACAGTGACCACTCTTACTATACCATGATCACCAGGATGCACGTCAATGATGCTCCCGGTGGCCCATTGCAGAGGTGGCATGTTGTCTTCCTTGAGTAAGATCATTGAGCCGATCTTCACGTTTTCGACAGTTTTCGTTGTCCATTTGTTTCGCATATTGAGTTGGTTCATGTATTCCTTGTGCCATCGGTTCCAAAAATGCTGCTTAAGTTGTTGTAAGTACTGCCAGTTAGACAGTCGGTTCGTGGGGGTGATTGTAAAATCTACGTCTGGCACGCTCATTAATTTGTCACCGATTAGCAGATGAGCAGGAGTGAGGACGGTGAAATCGTTGTGATCGGAGGAGATGGGAGTTAGAGGACGTGAATTTATAACGGCTTCGATTTCGATTACGTGCGTATTAAGCTCTTCAAAGGTTAATAAAGCGTTTCCGACGGTACGCAAAAAATGTGTTTTGAATGATTTTACCGCGGATTCCCATAAGCCGTCGAAATGCGGAGATTTCGGGGGAATAAAATGCCAATTTATCGATTCATTTGCCAATGCGTCAAATATCATCCGATTCGTCTCATTATTTTGCAGAAACGAGTATAACTCTTTCAATTCATTATTTGCACCGACAAAATTGATGCCGTTGTCAGAGTAAATATTTTTACTCTTGCCTCTGCGTGCAAAAAATCGCTTCAAAGTAACCAAGAATGCATCGGTGGTGAGATCACTCACTACCTCCAAGTGGACGGCCTTTGTAGAAAAGCAAACAAATATTGCGACGTATACCTTAACCTTGTTGCGATTTCTTAGTTTTTTCTCCTTGATGTGGAAGGGGCCGCAGTAATCTATTCCGGTGTTAAGAAACGGTCTAGCCTGCACTAATCGATTTTCCGGTAAATCACCCATTAAATAATTAGAATTTTCTCGTTTAAAACGAAAGCATCTAACACAGGAATGAATCATGCGTCTTGTAGCATTCTTGCCATCTACGGGCCAATAATTAGTTCGTACTTGATATAGTGTACCCTGAACTCCCGCATGTCTTGATTTTTCATGTGCTTGTTTTATGATTAGGTCGGTAAGCCAGTTACCTTTCGGTAGGACAATCGGATGCTTTCCATCATAAGTTAGATGCGCGTTTTTTATGCGTCCGCCTACTCTGATCAATTTCTTATTATCGATAAAGGGGTTCAAGTTTCTAAGAGAGCTTTTGTTGTTAACATTTCTGTTTTTTAGGAGATCATTCTAATCTTGAGTAAAAGTTTGAATTTGCAAGACGCGTAGTGTGCTTTGTTTGGCTGCTTGAAGCTCGTCGGCTGTAAGCGGGCCGGGAATATTTTGATTGATCTTAAGATAATTATTTAAAAAACGTTTACAATAGGCGACTACTCGAGTTAATTTCTGAAAAGAGGAAGCTTTGGATAATGCAAAATCATCACGAATGCGAACATTTAAAACTACTGTTTTTCTAACTTCTAGTAACGGTTCTGGCTTCAGGGGAAGGTGAGGCCAGTTTTGCTCGTCAGTGCTTAGCCAGGTAGGGCCGTATCTCCATACCTCGCTCCTTAAAAAAATGATGGACAGTTTGGCCTCTAGATATATAATCGGCAGGATTGTCTGCAGTAGGTACATTGTCTCCAGTGAGCGCAATTCGTGATGGTGTTGATTTCCGAGACTCCATTTGCTACAAATGTTTTTAGCATGCTAGGCAGCGCGTTTATCCAATTTAGCGCGATTGTCGAGTCTGACCAAAAACTTACACTGTTAAAAGTTATAGGCAAAATTCTCAGTATACATTTATATAACCTAGCTAGTATTAAAGCAGCACAAATTTCAAGCTTAGGAATGGTTAGATTAGAGGCCAGCGGAGCCACTTTAGATTTCGCGCATAAAAGTCGCACGATGTAGTTATTGTGCTTGTCAATTGATCGCAAATAAATGCAGGTGCCGTAAGCGACCTCGCTACTATCGCAAAATCCGTGCAACTGCACGTCAACGGGTTCGTCGATTAACACGCGTCGTTCAAAGGAAAGATCTGCTAATAAAGGCAGCTGATCGCGATAATTTATCCACTGAGTGTGGATTTCGAGAGGTACCTACGCGTCCCAGTCAAGCTAGTTTTTCCATATTGATTGCATGATGAGCTTAGCCTTGATGATAACGGGGCCTAATAATCCAACAGGATCGAATAATTGCGTGATTTTCGATAAAATCGTTCGTTTTGTCACGCGCTCCTTGGCGTTGGAGTCGTTTTTTACAGAATAGAATAATTGATCGCGTTCCGGATTCCATTTTATGCCTAACGTTTTTATAGAGTTGTTCGGGTCATTGAATAATTTTACGTTAGTTAATTCGGCCGGTAATGAATCTATTACTCGGGTGTCGTTAGATGATCACTTTCGTAATACGAAACAAGCAGACTTTAATAGGTTATTCATTTGATCTCGCAAGATCAAGGCGTTCTCAAGGGTGTCGACACCCGTCAGCAAGTCATCAACATAAAAGTCGTGTTTCGCAATCTCGGCCGCTATAGGATATTTATCCCTTTCTTCATCTGCAACTTGTTGTAGGGACCTAATGGCTAGATAACAGGCGGCTGCAGTGCCGTAGGTTAGTGTGTTCAACTCATAGATTTTAACCGGCTGATCTGGATTAGCGCGCCATATAATTTTCTGAAATTTGCGATCTTCCTTATCAACTAAAATTTGCCTGTATATTTTTGTGATGTCAGCAACTAGCAAAATCGCGTGAATCCGGTATCTGGTTAAAATAGAGAATATATCATCTTGCAACTTTGGACCAACCTTTTGAGTTTAATTGTAGGACAAACCGTTCATTTCGATCGATGCGTTGAATACTACGCGTATGTCCTCTTCTTTAAAAACCGCGTGATGAGGAATAAAATTCACGCGTTCTTCGTGTTCTGAAATTGACATGTGTCCAAGAGTTTCGTACTCGCCCATAAAACCGCAATATTGTTCCTTGAGTTTAGAATTTTTATTCAGTTTGCGTTCAGTGCTGTAAAACTGCTTCAAAGCTATCTGAAAGTTATTTTCTAGCCGATTAATTTTGTCGTTTATTGGGATTTTTACCTCGCATCTACCGTCGCTATTCCGTTTGAAATTTTCTAAAAAATGATGTTTTGCTTCTGCTTCTTCTCGCGAAAATATTTTAATTTCGGGAGTCTCCTTTATTTCCCAGAATTTCGAAATGTCTTGTTGTTCAACGCTAATTAAATGATTGCAAGAAACGCTTGTCGCTTCTGCATGATTATTGATACTACCGCCCACTATCCAGCCGAATTTAGTTTTAAGAAGAACAGCGTCAGTATTATCGATAGGAACCTTTCCCGCGCAATCAATTTTGAAATATACCTCAGCGCCTATAAGCACATCGCTTTCAGACGTTTGATAAAACGTCGGATCAGCAAGAGGCAAATTTTGTGGAATATTCAATTTATTAAGGTCGATAGTGTGCGACGGCAAAGGGCTTATTATGTTTGGCACGACTAATAGTGAAATATCTTTCTCATAGTTGCTCAATCTTGATGAAATCTTAGTCGCGACACTATGAATTATGTTTGTTTGCGACTGATTTAAGATGCTGACCGGCACGTTGACTCTATTTCGCGATAGCTTTAATGAATTTGCAAATCGTTCAGTAATGAAGTGAGTTTACGCGCCGCTGTCTAGTAAAACTCGCGCCGTGTGCTGCTTATTTTTCTTATCATAGATATGAATTTTCGCGGTTGCGAGCAATACCTGTGCGGGACAACTAATCTGGCTAAGATTTACAGGGCTCGCGTTGGTTGTGTTGTCAGCAGCATTTTGACGTTCAAAATGCAGAATTGTGTGATGCTTCTTGTTGCATTTTTTGCAAGGTCTACAAGTACATTTTTCAGTCATATGATTTTTGCGCAGGCAGTTAAAGCAAGGTCGCTCTTTCTTTATGAACTCATATTTTTCCGGTTGCGTTAATTTATTGAAGTTCTCGAACGTGAAGATTTTATGTTCACCCTTGCAAAAGTGACAATAATCGGGTCTAGTCGTTACCGCTAAAACGTTCCGTTTATTTATGTTAGTTGCGCCCTTGGAATTATTCGCGTTGTGGCTTGATTGATTTTGCGTGGCAGTGGTCTCTAAGATTTCACTGCGCGTTTTCAGAAATTCAATAAATCTTGTGAGTGTTGGCAGCTCGTTGCGATTACTGCATTTTTCCCATTCTTGGTAAGTGTTTCTGTCTAGCTTGCTCGTCATGCAATAAATAAGAATAGCGTCCCACCCATCGACGGCAAGACCTAACGACTTTAATGATCGCGTGTGCGTGTTAATATTATTCAGAATCTGTCTCAAATACACGTGATTTTCCTTTGTAGATGCTGTCCATTCTAAGAGATTTTTTAAATGATTATGTACGATAACCCGCTTGTTATCGTAGCGCTCGACTAAAAGTGACCACGCGATGTTATAATTGGCATCTGTTGTTTCTAAAGATCGTATGATTACCGCGGCCTCTTCCTTCAAGCATGATCGTAAATAGTGAAATTTTTCTATTGCCGCAATATGTGTTTTCTCATGTACCATTGACCTGAAGGAATCGTGAAATGACCTCCATTCATCGTAATTCCCACTAAACGTCGGTAAATTTATTATCGGCATTTTGACATTGCTTGGTACAGAGCGATTTTGATTGACCGTACCATCATTGTTCGGTGCTTCATTTGGTTTATTGTCTTTCAGAAATTTATTAATACTTTTGTTCGAAATCATCTCGATAAGCTGAATGTTCGGCGGTATCTTCTATACATTGTATATCTACGTGAATTTCTTCAAACTGATTTAAAATTGGCTCCACGGAGCCGATTCTGAACAAAATATCATCATAAGATTCAGCGTTTGCTGCAGCAAGAGCCGTCTCTAACAGCGTGATTTTACGTTTAAGAGTAGCGCGCTTATTTTTAAGTTTTATGAGCTTCGCCTTCGCATTCGCGGCTGTGTCAACCGGGACATTGTCGCTACCTCCCGGCATATTGGTTTAGGAAGGATAGGATGCGGTGACAAAATTTCGAGCTTACTTTAAGAGGCGATGATGGAAGTCTGCTGATGCTGCGACGCTACGACGCTGGACGGGGCGTTTGAAGTTCTCGTAGATTCTTGGTGAAGATTACGTGGTTACTTGGTTACGCTGTCCGATCATTGGGCTGCGTGATTTCTTGAGATTTTTGAAATGTGTTTGTTTTGAAGACGATACGTTGATTATTCTCTTGAATTCCAATTTGCATTTGTAGTCTCCAAAACTTGTGATTCTAGTGATGAGTAATTATTCTTCATCGATTTTGAATGCAATAACTTTGATTGAAGAATAATGCAAAAACTTAAGTAAAAGAATCACTCCTGGCTTAGTTATTCAGCACGCGCACTTGCACTAATTTGATTATCTTGTGTACACTATTTCTTGTGAATTATTTTTCCTCGATTTTGTTAGTTTATCCAGCTCGAAGGACCATGAAAAGAATCGCCTGGGTGTAATTTCGACGATCTTGGTCTTAACGAAAATTAATTCGTTAAGACTATTCAAATAAGTTGCACACGTAATAAGCAAATATATTTTTTGTTATTTTATTTAATATATTTGTCAAAACTTAAAATAAGTCACAAAAATTAAATTAAATTATGAATGTTAAAAATCTAGCGCGAAAAAGTACAAGTGTTTAAGTTGTTCCTTGCGCGGCGGTCAAGTCGAATCTGTCTAGCAAGTCGATGTGACAAGAGGGATGAGTGCTGCGGGAGGGGATGTAGGCGGTACATCGAAATAGGTAGGAAGGTTCATGGATGAATATTTTATTGCAGGTATGATGGAGGAAGAGCAAGAGGCGCAGTAGTTTTGGTTGTGAGCGTGCGATAGAAAAAGTCCGGGTAGGAGAGGATGCGAGAAAAAGTTTGTCAATAAAGTAATTAGTGCGGAGAGTCAGCGCATTTTCTTAATCCGGTATGAAACATTAAGCGCGTCTGCGCCTGATTCTTAATTGCGGTCGCCTTGCAGTCCGCGTTCGTACTTCATTATATCGTTTATAGCAGTGTGGGATTCAAAAAATATACGAAGCGCTGATACCTGCGCAGCAGATGTACAATTTTATAATTATGGTTTTGGGGTTTTCCCGAGGTTCAGTCGCTTAAGTACAAATTTGGAAATTTTATGATGCTTGTAAGACGTGCGAGCATCTGCTATAATGTTAAATCTAAAGGTACATACTTTTTTTTTAAAATAAGAATATTAATGAACTTATATCTATACGTCTGGAGACGGAACAAATAGAAACGAGATTAATGTGAAAAAAATAAAAGGCTCTATTCTCTTATCTAAGAGGCTGTTGTCTAAAAACGTTAAAATAAGAATATATAAGACTATAATACTGCCGGTGGTTCTGTACGGGTGCGAAACGTGGGCTCTAACTAAGCGGTCCAAAAAAAGATGAGGAAACCATGGAATAGAGGAGACTACACAATGATGATTTACACAATCTGTACGCGTCTCCAAATATTAACAGAATAATAAAATCACGCAGATTAGAGTGGGCAAGGCACGTAGAAGGAATGAGAGACGACAGTACGGCAGCGCGTGTCATTAAGGGCAGGCCGAAGGTAACGTGACCTCTAGGTAGACCTAGACGCAGATAAGAGAACAACGTAAAAGCGAATCTAGTAGAAATAGGATGGGTGCATGTCGATTAAAGGGGTGCATCTTGGGTGGGGTTGACACAAGATAGGCTAGCGTGGAAAGCTTTCGTAGATGAGGCGATGAACTTCCAAATGCTACTTGAAATAAAAAAAAATGTCTTTGTGAATATAAGATGACGAATGCTGTATGTATTTATGCATATCACAAGATGTAATCTGCAGTTTTGGTCAAAATAAAAGGGATGCCACGAATAATTATTTGTTCAGATATACTGCTTTTATAAAGATATGTCTATGGCGGTCCTGTCCTACCACTGTATGCGGCCGGACGCGTCGCCTAGCGGAGCACCACAACGTGGCGAGCACGAAGGGAGCTTGTAAGCTTAGTCACTTTCATTAGTCAGTCACGGTCTGGCCGTCGGGGTGAACAGACCTATTCTTCATGTACAAAGTTTAATATAATCTAATCTCAATCAGCCCTCAGTTTTATCATTATTCTCTGTACCCTGTCTGTTTATCCTTTTCTGCCTTATCTCCTCTCTGGAAGCATAAAAAAAGAGATTTTCTCACTCTCTAAAGTGGTGACTTCGTTTTAGAACTTGCAATCCGCGATTCATCGCCCGCCGCTATTTTCGACGCAGCGCCATTTGGATTAGCCTCGACCTCAGCAGCCTTTTGCTCATTTCGAGATTTTATCTAGCTCTCTCGGTCTTCACAACAAAAAACACGCGTCTTTCTGAGCGGTCCTTTACAGCCGCGCGATGACGCTTTTGACCCTTTAGGACATCACGTCTTGCGCCGACCTTTTACAGCTGCGCGACGACGATCCTTTTCAACATCACATCGTCTCGCGTTGGCTATTTTCAGCCCGTGCCGACACTTTTTACTTATTTACGGTCCGGGCATAGCCGTAGAGAACGATTCTTACCCATCTACAGCTGGGGAGACCTACAATACACCGCAACATCGGTCGCGAGGCCAGCGAACAACATCAGCGGCAGCAACACCAGTACCGGCGCTCGGACGGCGCGTCAGCCATTAGCAACGCACGGACGCCAGACGTCGCGCCGCGTCAGCCAGCAACAGCAGCAACAACACCAGCGGCGCAGCTAACTACATCGTTTCCATTTGATTATATTATGTTATTAAAGACAAAGATAACTGTTTTAATTGGGAAAAAATTAGGGAATGTAGAAGACAACAATTTCAAAATGAAGAAAACTGTTTCAAACTATAAAAAACTGTTGTTTACAGTGATTAATAGTTATAGTCTCTTGTATTAATTTTTTTATTTATTTACAAAATCGTTAAATACCTGGAAAATAATGGAAGCCAACTGTAGAAAACTCTAGCTGCAGTTCATAACTGTTTCCTTTAGTTGTTTTCAGTTTTATTTTTTGAGATATTCAAGATATAATTAATATAAAAGTAAACATTGTATTATGTATTACATTTTAGTACAGAATATAAATGTTATGATTGTTATAATCTTATAATTGACATTATATTATAAATCTGAATAGAATACATTTTTAATTAACATTATTTTATTGTTATATTCTGTTAATATAATCAATACTGACATCAAATATCTACAAAAAGTTTAAAAACCTTTTTTAAGATTTAAAATTTATTTTCATTTTATTCTATAAATTTAAAACTGGCTCTGTGTACTAGTAACTACTTTTATAGAATGTTGGCTGTATTGAATATATTAATTTATCCTCTACGGTAGTTAATTCTCGTAGAACTTTCCTAAAATCGTGCTTGTGATTAGTTAGAATTTATCATTTTTGCAATCTGATTAGAGCATTTTAAAAACGTTTCACAAGAATTAACTACCATCGAGTGTACATCTAATATGGCAAATCACGAGCGAAGCGAGCGTTTCTCGCTAGTAAATAATTAATAAACAAAATGTTTACTATTATATAAAATTAAATTGAAATTATGATTATTTTTTTTAAATAATAAAAGATAAATCAATTGTTTGTATGCTGAAGTAAATTGGCGAGAAATAGTATAAAAACACACTCTTTGCACGTTAGCCTCATAATATTTTTTTGTGTCTATTATCACTGTTAATTTACTTTATTTTATAGGGACTAATACGATAACCAAAGTAATCAGGACACTTCATGAAGGATCAATTTTCGCCATGTGCGTTTTAAAAGATGGAACTATTATGACTGGCGGTGGCAAAGATGGTAGAATAGTTCTTTTAGACATTTCATTAACAGTGATACATTCAGAGACACAGGTATGCTAAAAAATTTGGAATAATCTATGATTATTAAGTCTGTGAATTTCTCTCAATATTGTAAAAAATTAATAGGAGTAATTTAAAGATGTGAGGATAACTCTGGTTTTCATCAATAAAGGGCTTGAATTTTCCATGAAAAACTGGCGACGTTTTGTCCTCGGTGAAGACCTCTTTAAGCCATAATTATTGTAAAACTAATATCACAGTAAGAGACGGGTACGTTTCTTGTCACATGGTTCATCAGTCAGTAAAAATTCTAGAATTTATTACTAAATTATTTTAATCATAATATAGCCAATACAAAATTGTTGTGTGTCGGTTAAGTGTTAAGGCTAATAATTTCTAGCTTAAACTTAAATAACATATTGATCAATTACAAAACACTTTCAATATACTTACTACGTAACTTGTCTATCACTTCCAATATACTTACTTCGTAACTTGTTTATCAGTAACACTGCATTTTTATAAGTATAATTTAAAAGATAGCATTCAACCAGATATAGCATTCTTTCCTTATGTTAAAACAAAATATAGAAATTACACAGAAGTCATGGAATTTTATTCATATAGAAATCAAAATGTAAAAATATAGTAACAATCACTTTTTAAATAATTAATATTAACTTTTGCATTTTTTAAAACTATTCATAAATAACAAGAATGTACAAACATGTGGAGGAATTTTCTCTTGGTAATATAGAATGTAGAATTTTTATATTTTTGATCTGAGAAGGTTGGATGTCACACCAACGAAACGTTATTAAAATTGTAGATTAGGTAAATGATTTACAAGGATTAACTCTCCTACGTTTGTTACTTATTTATATTTGTGTTAACACGGAGAGTAACAAGTATAATTGTATTATTAAGAATGTAGTTATTAAGGGCGTGTCAAACCTATTCCTGCATTTTTATCGGGGCCAACTGGCGTTAATCACCAAAGATGCACATAGAACTATAACCAGCTAGTCGTATATAACTTTTGTTAACTTTCTTTCTTATTACAAGAAAATTATGCGTATTTTCGCTTTTAGGATAAATTTTTTAGAACAGATTTCCTGGTTACAGTCACAAAAATTTTGTAAAACTGAGATGACGTATAAGTGATGCATTATATAAATTCAAAAACTGATATGTAAGCCCTTACCATCTATTTCAACATATTGAGGTAGTGTAGTATTTTTACTAGCACCAGTAGATCTAGTCAGTAAGTGAATTAGAACAAAGTAAACGTCCTATATATCAAGTTTTAAGCGTATACAATGCACCTCTTTGGAAATATGTAAATTTCAGTCACAAAAAAATTGAAAATCTAAGATTATGTATAAGTGATGTAACGTACAATTTATAACTTAATTATATAAGAAGCAATAACAATATTATACGCCAGAATTAGAATCGATAATGCCATACAGGCAACACAATAGATGCTGCCTAATTTGCAGCGCAAGAGAAGACACACCAGTATCAGTCTACAGCAGCAGCAGCGAAAGATACCAAATATGTAGTTGCAGTGGACAACAGCTATCGAATTTGTTTGTATGGCAGCAGCGGTAGACATTAGCCGTACAACTACAGAAGGCCCAGAATGCACAGCTATAGATCCTTAATGAGTAACAGTCGTAAAACTCGTAGTAAACCCTGCAGTAGACTCTGAATAAACAGCTACAGACGGCCTTAGAATCAAAAGCTTCACTGACACATTAACAGCAACGACAGCATTAACACGAGCACCAGCACTAGTCTCTAGACATTTAGCTACAGTAGAACCTGAATATACCTAGGACAAGCAGCTATAGCAGAAGCTGCACGTGTGACAAAAAAAATATATATTATAAAAAAAGTATCGCCGCCGCCGTTTCAAGAATTTTCTCCCTCAATTAATCCCCTTCAATTAATCCCCCTTAATTGTTTCCTCTCACTTCTTTCCTTACTTACTTCCTGTCAACAAAAGACATTTTTGTTTGTGTTCTTGTTTTATTTATCATTTTTCTAACCAACAACAAACATTTTTCGTATTGTCTGTTAACTTGTTTGACTTTTTTGAGTGATACTGTCGTGAAGTGGATATGAATAGAATTAACAATAAGAATAAAATAAACGGCGAGTGCAGCGCGGTTCGACGAAAGTTTCGCCATTCGTTGCATCTATATTGTTCAGAAAAAAAAAAACAAAAGTAAATGTGTTGCAGGTACGTGATGTATCTGTGTTTTCTTTTCATACACGACAAATGCGTTTTTTTTCCTCTCGTGTGTGCTCGCAGTTAGTAGCGTAACGGCACTTATTTTATCCACCTTCATTCTCCCTTCGTGCATCGCAGTTGAATAAAAATAAGTATCAACTGCCAGATACGCTGTGGTTTCGCCTCGCGCTTCGACCTGACTCAGCCATTCTATATTATATATGTATCGACAAAAAATATACTCGTTTATGTTGTCACTATATATCTACTTGACCTAAGTGTATGTGTATATATATTAGGGCGTATCGAATTTTTTGTACGCAATTTGGCGACTTGTAATAGTGCGGAAATTTTAGTACTTATATCAAATAGAATGTCCGTAAAATTTGGGCCCACAAGGTCAAATGCTTCCGCTCTGTCTAAGGTCGCCGAGAATGATGAGAAGTCGGTCATATTGAATCGGAATTCAATATGACCGAGAGAGATGGACATCGGAGGTCCCTTGCACAACTACGGCAGAGTATATCGCGCATGATAGTAAATTACATCAATTTCTAAAATAATTCTAAGTCTATTTTAAATAGAGTGATTGCATCACAAAGTCAATGGAGTACAGAAAAAAAATCTACAACACCAAAGTGATAATATTTAACAGCTCGTGAAAAGCCTATAACAGGTGCTCTATGGCTACACAATGTTCAGTATAAAGTTCAACAATTTCATAATATGTAGTGCTACGATATTAAGATAAGCATAGAGTAAAAGTAAGTTGCATCCAAAGAGAATCACGCCCCCTCCGCGCTTCAGAAAACCGCAACATATGTGGAAGGGCTTTTTTGGCACCAAAGCTCAAAGGTGCGGAGACTCGTGCCCTTTTCAGTGGCGCAAATCTATATCATTCCTACAATTCGGCAATGCACGTTTTCTTAATTGAATCCAATGAATTGTACACATTCAAAATGATTTAGGCAAATCTCTGAGTTTACAGACTGATTCCAGAAGCGGATTCGCAGCTGATGCACGCTCGGATTATTCGAGCTTAGTAGTAGCGACAAAAACAGCATGCTCGTGTTTACTCTCTTTCTCTCCCTGTCTCTTAAGCTATCTCGAGTGAATGCAATACATACGTTGCAAAAAAAAGTTTTAAAAAGCAGGTATATTAGTCACAGGAATATACAAAACGTGTGAAATATATACACGTTTTGTATATTTCTGTGACTAATATACCTGCTTTTTAAAACTTTTTTTTTGTATCATTAGCTTAGCCGTCCTAAAAACGTTCACCCAAGGGGTCGTGAGTTTAATTTCTGGTAAAGTCACTCAGATTTTTTATGAGTTACTGTTAAGTGACGAAGTTCCTGGATAAATCATTCAGAAACATTATATAAAAATTATACAAGACAATAGGAAAAATCCATAAACTTCGACGTATGGGAGAGTTAACGAGCACCCGTGGTATTCAAAATAATTTAATTGTTAGTCGTTTCAACTTTTGTCGACCAGCGGAACTGTTTGACTTTGCATAATTAATATAAAACAATGAGTATGGATCTTTGAATGATTCAAGAGAAAGTGTGAAACCTACATAAGTGCGCGTACACAATAAAACATTATTAGGGAGAATTCGTGAAAGCATAAATAAATAAAAAATAAAAGAAAATTTTTAAAGTACTAAGAACGTACAATCTTTGATAGAGATTTGAAACTCGAGACCCGCGCAAGCACACAAAGACGCCATAACGTCACCGTAGCTACGTAACGGGTGAGACACGCAGAAACGCCGGTGATTTTAAATTAAAATTTTCAATTCTTTCGTGACCCTTATAATTAATAATTTTAAGCAGTTTACTAGTTGAAAATCATTGGGACTCAGTGGATACTAAGAGAGGTACACAAACAAAACACAACGCAATAATTTACACAATATCTTTTCCCACATCAATAATTTCTACACACTTAATACACAAGCAGTTTGACGCATCCTGCCAGACATTGCGTAGTGCCAAAATTACTCCTTTTACACACAGAAAAGCTCAAATTCGTTTATTTACTTAATACACAATATACAATTATTTAATTCATACACATCAAAATCATTCCGCTCGAGACACTAATATTTGGTTAAATTTTGAATAATCACCCATAACTGATTTAATATTTGAAATACAAAATCCAAAATCACATTTCACATTTTCTTTTTAGAATTTTTTGTTTGTCACTTTAACACTGCAACAAATCACACTCATTACACTGCACAAGTTTCTTTTGCACGAATACACTTGGTTTATAAGCACAGGGGTGGGCCCGTTAGGAGCTTACTCGTGGTCCAAAATCTGGTCGACAAGAAGCACTAGTGTGCACTGGCAAGTGATCGCCAGAAGTCGAGCCAGAGCCTTCACGAGGCTGCTGCGTAGAGTGTAGAACTCCGGGTTCCACAAAAGAGTAATCTGGCCTCCTGCACTCAAAACAGCCAACTCTGGTGTTGAGACGCCAATCGAAACCCTATAAACATTTAAAATCATTAATTTCATGTGTATTTATGCTTTAGATCATAATTAATATTATATTTTATCCACTGATCTGAGAAACGCCAAAGGTTTTGTATAGGAAACCCATTTTTGCATAGGAAACCAATTTTTCAATACAAGCAGTACTTAGAAAATTGCTTATCGGTTTTATTGCACAATAAGCATTGACTATTAACTAGGAGGGAGTGTTAATGTCAAAGTTATAATGTTTTACGTTATTATTGCAAAGCATAGGAGAATTTTTGAATATAAAGACACAGGTCTGATAAAATAATACAATTTTGAGACTCCCACATTTTTGCATCTCTCCCAATATTAAGACCAAGCATATAGTTGATTCATTAACTACACCCGAAATAAATTATTATTAGTCAAGAAAAAGGGGAGAGAGAGAAAAGGTATCTGCTTACACAAAACATACCCATGACATCATATTAAGTCAGCATTGTTCTCCTTGATCTTGAGGATGTTTATGAAAGTTAAAGCTGCTGCTGAAAAAAAAGACAAAACAATTTTACACAAAGCAACAGCTCTCGGGTTGCTTACAAAAGAAATATAACATTCATTTAAAGCAAAAAGAAAGACTTATCTGAATCAGCAGGAGAGTTGCAACTGCAACATTGGGAGTAGTCCTGGGCCACGAATTTTTGACCTTTACAGGAATACGGCGACAGCACACACATATACCTTTTCAATCAAAGGACACGACAAAACCACACGCGACGCGAATATTACAAAACTTTCAGCAACAATTTGACGGATAAACATACACGACGGGACGCGAGACAACAGCTGACGTACGCAAGCAGACTCGACTAGGGAGTTTGACTATAGCGCGAAGTCAGGCGCGGAGCGGTGCCACATCCATAGCGTGGCACTAAACTCGGGAGCGGGCGAACGCCATCTTGAGAGCGGCCAAGCGCGCGCGGAATTTGAATTTGAAAACGTACATTGAAACATTTCGGGAATATACACGGACGATAAATAACTAATTAAATTGCTAAAATTCATTAGTGCTTAGATTCAAAGATTATTAACAATGTAAAAGCACGTTTATCTGAATTTAGTTTTTTTTTGCTCGCCACAAAATTAATCATTGTTTATCTTTCGTGGTTCAACAAGTCAATTAGAACATTTTAAGAATTTATTTTTAGAAATTTACCTAGCCTGAATTTCTATGCTTCACCCTTCGTTTCAAAAGGTCCACAATTTGATGACCCTTGTCGGACACACCAATTAGGTCCGGCACGTATATGCGAAACCAACCAATCATTATTATGATTATTGATTATTATAATTATTATCAACCATTTAAATAGAATTAGGAGTCCCTATAATTTTTTGTTGTCATGAGTATCATTCGTGACAAGAAATATACAAGCATATTGGGCAATAAATAAGAATTTGGTTTAATGAGAGATAAGGAAAATTCAAGAATATCGTGCACAGATAGTGTTATAGATTATTAAGCAGTTTTAAAGAATATATATATATATATATATATATATATATATATATATATATATATATATATATATATAGAGAAAGACATAATTTATTTAGAAGACAAATGATACATTCAACATGCCTGACGAAAATAGTGCGGGTGATCAAACGGCTGCTACTACGATGGCTAATAGTTTTGCGCTTATGAATTGCATAAGCGGCATACCAAGTTTCGATGGAAGGCACACCAAACTAAGAGACTACATTCAAGATTTAATGAATGCAAATGAATTGGTCACTAATGACATCAAGCCACAGTTTATGCGGAATGTGCTGCAAAGAATAACCGGACCAGCGAAAAAGAGTTTGAATAATAAAACCATAACAACAATAGATGAATTAATTAAACATTTAAAACAGAGATTTGGTCCAGGAAGAGATTTCAGCTATTACAACACACGCATACAAACGCTGAGAATGAGACAAGGCGACACAGTGGGAGATTTTTATGACGAATTGAATGTGCTATTGAGCAGCGCCAAAAACGCTCTAAAGGAAGAAAAGGGAGAAGAGAACCTTGATAAAATGATGGAACCACTGGAATTGTTAGCAGTTGACATATATATAAAAGGATTGCCTGCAAACTTATCCGAACGAGTAGACATAATTAGACCTTAAAATCTACAAGAAGCATACGAGAAAGCAGTACGATTGGAATCACGCATGGAAGCAAGGATTATACCAGATTCAAGGCCACGAATAACTCGAAATTATTATAATAGACACAACTCTTATAATAATGGATATGGAAATGAAGGTGGATGCAATAATAGAGGACAAGAGGGATACAGAAACCAGAATAGATATGACGAGCGAAATCACAGAGAAAAGAACTACATAGGTTATGTAAATGAACAGGAAGACTATATGGGGTATGTAAATCAACCCGAACAAAGAGAACCTTCAAATAACTACGGAAGAAATAATTATCATAAAAACAACTACTAACAAAACAGCCCGAGTTTCAAGAATGTGTTCAGCCAACTGCAAGGGACCTGAAAAGTTTAATTGGGAAAATGATGAACCAACAGCAGTGAAAATACGAGTGCCAGAAGGGACCACTAAACCATGGATGACGTTCATGATAGACAACAGAGCAACGGTAAATTTAGTAAAATTAGGCTTCATAGACGACAACATGCCGATAAACATGCAAGATGTACGATGGCTTGGAGGGATTACTGTGGGAACAGTGCCAACTCTAGGATCTGTTTACCTACTCATCAAGAATAGTCCAGTAAAATTTCACATAGTTAGAGACGACTTTCTAACACCACACGATGGATTACTAGGAAGAAATTACTTAAAGAAAGAAGAAGCTGTCATCTCTTATCACAACAATGCTCTGATGGTGAGCGGAGACGTAATGCACCCAATGCCACTTTTGGGGCAAGAAAAAGAATACAGAGAGCAAAGAAAAAGAGCACACAACCCTTATAAATCAAGTGACATACAACAAGTTGAGGAGAGAAATAGTTACAAAGAATGCAGAATCATACAGAGAATGCAGACGCACCCATGAAAACTAAACACATCATAAAAGCCAGAATGAGACAAGTCCTCAGAATCAATTATAGTCGATAAAATTAAACGATTAGAGAAAGTGAAGGAAGCTATTAGAAGAAACCACCTGAATAAAGAAGAACTAAAAATTGTAGATCGTATTATAGAGGATTATGTAGACAGATTTCTATTGCCTGGAGATAAATTACCATGTACAGACATGATTCAGCATCATATCCATCTAGAAGACAATATACCAATTATCACAAAACAATACAGGCATCTACCGAAAGACAAGCAAGTGGTTAGAGAAAGTGTAGAAAAGAAGTTACGAGAGAGAATCATTAGAGAATCAAATTCGCCATGCAACTCGCCAATATGGATAGTACCCAAGAAGCCCGATAGTCACGGAAACCCAAGATGGAGAATGGTGATTGATTTCCGAGAACTCAACAAAAAGACGATAAGAGATGCTTACCCTCTACCCAACATCGCTGATATAATGGATCAATTGGGAGGAGCCACATATTTTTCTATTTTTGATCTTGCAAGTGATTTTCGACAAATGCCAATGGCCCCAGAAGATTATTACAAAACGGCTTTCACAACCATAAATGGACACTACGAATATACTAGAATGCCTGAAGGATTGAAAAATGCAACGGCTATATTCCAACGACTAATGGAGAAGGTACTCAGAGGTTTGCAAAACATAGAGATGTTGGTATATTTAGACGATATAATAGTATATAGTCAAGATCTTCAAGAACACGAACAAAGAATTAGAAATCTTATGGAGAGACTCATAGAGTAGTCAACCAGACAAAATAGAGTTCTTTAGAAAAGAAGTCGGATTCTTGGACACATTATAAGCGCTAGAGGCATAGAGCCTAATCCAGAGAAAGTAGTCGTCATCGCAAAGCTTGCCACACCCAAAAATGCGAAAAATGTGAGAGAAGTACTCGGTATGTTTGGTTACTACAGAAAATACATAAAAGACTTTGCAAAAATCGCGAAACCTCTCAACGACTTATTAAAAAAAAATGTGAAATTTGAATGGACAAAAGAGTGTGAAAATAGAAATATTTATGAAATACGGAGAGATAACGGACATACGACGAACACAACCAAATGACAAAGATACACGCTATACAGTTTTTATACAAAGCAAGAACGAGGACAGTGCACACAGAGCAATGAGAGAAGCAGACCCCGCATAAGCACTCAACTGGGCGTATCATCGCATAACACAACAAGCGACACAATTGAAAGAGACGCAGACAGAGACAGGGAAGCAAGTGAAAGAGACTGTAAATGTACAGGAAACATCCCTACATTTCGCATGCGGCGACCAAATACCAAGACAAATCTTTGAAGATCGCGAACGCGACTGTACCATAGCAATACTGCGAGAAGATTACAGAACGAAAAAGGAGCCACCACAGCACAGACATCAGAAGAACCACAGCCATGCATCAGCAGACAAGGGAACGAGAAGGAAAGAGCTGCCTCAACACAAATATCAGAAGACCCAACATCAGTACACCGAGCCTTGTACGTCGACCGCTACTCATCCAGTGAAGAAGAGCTCAATGAAACGAAAATAGCCAGAGAAATAAAAGAAAAACAGTCAGAAAAGGGAATAAGCAACAGAGAAAGCAGCATGAAACAAAAGCAAGAAAAAGAAACAACAGACCATTACGACCAATTACGTGAAGACATGAGACAAGACATGACCAAAATGGACTTTAAGAAGATATTGGACATTAGTTTTTAAGTAACGACACTGCGACACTAGTTTTAAGTTAAATTTAAGGGACCAACACGTGCCAAAATTGTTTTGTCGTGGATAAAAAATGTAAAAATGGACCAAGTTACCATTAATGTAATTATAGAGAATATAATATACTATTGAAATGTCTTTATATAAAATAAAACAGGACCTTATTACTTACCAATTCAACCTTATCCAAATAATATAATTTATTATGATATTGATATAATGTTACATCATAAGCAATAATAATATAAACTATTTCAGCGAAACTAACCCAAAATGAAATAAAAACTAACAAATAAGTTACTAACACATGATAATAAGTAAGAATACAAAAAAAAATAAATATCAGCAGCAGGTTAATACATACAAATTTACTAACAATAGCAGCTAAGCCTAGAAATAAAAGTAGGGGGGAGGATATTAAGTGACGAAGTTCCTGGATAAATCATTCAGAAACATTATATAAAAATTATACAAGACAATAGGAAAAATCCACAAATTTCGACGCTTAACTAAGCCTCAAGGAATGTACCCGATGTGTAAGACAGAGAGCACGGCTAAGCTGAAGTGCGAAAAGAGGAGAAGTAAGCACCCTGCGTGGGAGAAAGGTTCTAAGCTCTATCTTTAGCGTCACCTCCCCCAATCTTCATTCCAGTGTGTAATCGTCTAGAGTAAAGACGTTGAATTTTTAACTTTGAGTTTCCTTTCTGTGTGTCCGCTACTAGGCATAAGTCATTTTAATTGAGTATTAAAATTTGAATCTAAATTTTGAGTCTTACGCTATCTTTCTTAATTTGTGTTATTATAATTGATTATTGTCGCTCATTTGCGTGTTGTCAAAAGAATAAAAATAAAGTTTGAAAAGTCTAATATCAGTGTCGGTCTTTTATGAAAACGGATTCTGCCCATTCTGTCGTCATTGTACTAATTGGAGAAACACGTTACGAGAACGAGCGAAGCTGCAACATACATATATACATATAGGAGGTGTTTGAGGGTTGCACTAATCCAAATTGACGTCCAAATATTTTCCACGAGTTACCCACATCAATAACAAGTAAGTTTGTTTCACCTAGGATTTCTAAATTTTATCATTTTTTTTGATAAACTCAAACAGTTCTGGCGCGATAATCAGTCACACTGATCTCCCCCGTATGGGAGAGTTAATGAGCAACTGTGGTATTCAAAATAATTTAATTGATATTCGGTGAATTAAGTTCTACCCTACCAGTTACTTTTAACGAGAAAAGTACCGAAGCCTCCGGCTATTTCGAAGCAGGTTTTTCCCTGGAATTTTTCTTCAGTGTAATTCCAGGTTTTCCCTGCCTCAGGTAAGCCTGAGCGAATACGAAACAGTAGTAAGAACCGAAGGTAATGCAGGAATTAAGGTAGCCAACCCGATGCATTAGTCAGGGAGCGCCGGCCTTACCGGTGTGGAGCTGTTCTAATACGAGACCTTCTCCATAATAAGCTACACTAAGAGACGGACCTTATGCCCTCTCGGAAGCAGAGAGTGCTGGTTTAATCAGCAAGGTAAAATATGGTTATAATATCTAAAAATATGGTTCTCACCGGCGAAGTCTCTCAGGGTGGAAAACATGTAGGTATGGGATATAGTGTGGTAAAAAAGAGATATAATTAGGCACTACTTCCGCGCAGAGGTGGTGGAAGGCCCCCGGTAGCTGGGCCGAAAGGCTACGCTGGTAATGGAGAGATAGAAAAAGAAATAATAATATTAAAGAAAAGTACTCCCTCTAAACCTCGTCATTGATTACCCGATACACCCAGACGCCGTCCTCGAATATTTTTTACTCCCCTAATCCAAAAACTACGCAGCGTACCATCAAGACCTCATCATCGACACTCTGTACCATAGAGTTTATCCCCGATTATTTTTTACATCTAGACACCAAAACTTATGGAGCGCTAGGTTTAGGCCTCGTCATCGGCCACCCTCTACACCTAGACGTCGTCTACTTATATTTTTTACACCTTGATTCCGAAAACTACGAAACGTCATATTTCAGTACGCTCATAGAATGCTAGGAACTTGTGAACTTGTGAATAAAAAAGAACTTGTGCACATTACCCTATAGCCCATAAATAAAATACAGCAATAAGCTTATTTTGTTTAAAATCATATAACATCTACTGCAAGGTTTATCCTATTACCAAACTTAGCATGTTTGAAGCTCTTGTCATAAGAAACACTTTTATCATTGGAAACCCAAAATTGCCTCCGCCGAAGCTCACCACTGGGCCCGTAAAGCTTATATTCTAATATAGCAATATGAAACAGGCTATATAGATCAAAATAAACTTTTGCTTCGACCTAGAGGAAGCTTTGTAATAGTAAAATTTTAAGTTTCGCTAAATCTTCATAGAAACGCATTTATAGGTGTTAAGAGTTCGAATCATGCGTTTTTAGAAAATTTCCGTGCGGATGAATGTGTGTGTGTGTGTATGAATGTGGGTGTGTAGGAGGAGAAAGAAGTATTAGGGAAAACCTTAGAAAGATCATAGCATGACCTTGTTTATTGGGTCGTCAAAACAGCCCTATCCACAATGTCAGCCGTGTGTCGGATTTCCACCGACTAAACCCATCCCCTCCATGGCCAGATGAAAATACAGCCAGCCGTAAAAAGGAACTCCCTCTTTGCCTACATCGACCCTTAGTAAAGGTGCCTAGCTCCATCATCTACGCCTTTAAACCTTGTGGTAGCACCGCCAGGCAATGCTTCGCGGAGGAGAGGGGGGGGGGGTGAAAGGCTTTGACCCGCTTCTGTTTAATGTGGTCGTCATTACTATAGTCATCTTTTATTTTCTGCTTTGCACATACACACGTACGTACTCAGCCTCTTCGTCTTCTTTTTTCTTCTTTCGTCTTCTTCGTCTTTCCTGACTTTCTTGAGAATGTATGCTGCATAGTTGCTGACTGCGAATCATCCATTCTTCAAGGTCAGCATGGCCGTCATAATCGACTTAGGAGTTACTCTGATCTGAAAATAACTCTCAAGTTCCTCTTGCTCCTGATGATATTGTGACCACTCGCAAAAGGCGTGCGTAACATCCTCTGTTGCATCCAAGCATATTAGGCAGTTCAGATAGTCGTCTAGATTGAACCGATGCAAGTACGCCCAGGAACATCCGTGCCCGGTCAGAAACTGTGTGAGGTCGTAGTTAACTTCCCCAATCCAGTCTTCTCCCAATCCAGTCTTCCATCCTTGGTATGAAGCGATGAGTCAATCGTCCTTTGCCACTAGCGTCTTATCTTGTTTGATATTCAGCCATCGTCTTATTTCTTGCGGCATCGCAGTTCTCCCCCTGGCTTTTGTCACACCATCGTCTCCTAGTTTCAAATACGTCCTTTTCTTCCAACGCTAAGAGGTCAATGGGTGGCATACCTGCTATAATGCAGACAGCATCGTCCGATACCGTAGGATAAGCGGACGCCACTCTTACAATTAGTGCACTTCGTCTAAACACGGTAGTCAACTTTCGTGCATACGATTTCACTCGCATCGTATCTGCCCATATTGGAGCTCCATATAATATAATTGATGTGGTCACACAGGCTAAGAGTAACGTTCGCTTCTTAGATGGCCCTCCTACATTTGACATCAATCGTGCTAGAGAAGCCCAACTTTCGCTGCTTTATCACTGACTATTTCCAGATGCTTTCTAGTCGTCAGCGAATCCTACGACTGTTGCTCCTTTAGGTAATTGTTGCTTTAGTACCCCGTCATACATAATGTTCTGAGTCGGCGGGCCAAGTACAGACCCTTGGGAATGCCTCCTGTAACTTTATATGTCCTAGTACTGTCCTCAGTGTCATATAATAGAATTCTGTCCTCCAAGTAGTCAGACCTCATCCTTCTTATATATAAGGGCACATCCTGCTTCCGGAGTGCCTCGTGTATTTCACTCCATCTGGCCGAATTGAATGCATTTTCGACATCTAATGTAACAATGGCGCCATACTTCTTTTTTTCTTCCTTCTATATTTTCCCATCTATCGCTGTTTGTGCAGTGTCAATCACTAGACTAACTGCGTCCAGAGTTGAATGCTTCTTTCTGAAGCCATATTGGTATTCCGCTAATCCACCTTTTCATTCTATAAAATGATCCATTCTGACGCAGATAATGCGTTTCAGAATCTTCCCTGGGGTATCCAGCATGCAGAGTAGTCTGTATGATAAAGATTCCACCGGTGGTTTCTTTCCTTTTAGCAGAAGCAATAGTCGCTGTTTTTTCCAGTTTCTGAGGAAATGTCCTCTTTCTAGCCCTCGGGGTACGGACTATAAAAAAGTTACGTTCAGTACGGACATGGGTTAGCCTAACCCGGCGACTTTGATTGGGTGTATATCGAGCTGTACTTTGTTAATTTGAATAAATTTTTTTTTCATTTTGTGTGAAATTGTCTCAAAAATATGATAGAATTGTCAGATTAATCGTTTAACTGATTGAAAAAAAATTATAATGAAAAATGTGAACGGGTCTTGAAATTTTTTTGTAAAAAAACGTTTTTTTTTTTCAAAATGCTGTAATTTTTTGAAAAAAAAGATATTAACATTGTATAACTCGCGTTTGAAAGGTAAAAAGTAGTTCTTTCAAATGTCCATAGCGGTTTTTTGATTTATTCCAAAAACTATATTTTTTTTGAAAAATGAAAATACGCGTTTTTTCGAGTTAGCGAAAAAACGTTGTTTCGTTGATTTATGATGATGAAGGTTAAAAATAATTACTTTGAGCGTAAAAAAATTGTTTCTCAGATATTGTTGAGTAGTATCATATAAATAAATACCAAAAATAATTGTCAAAGACGAATATTTATTATCAAAAGGTTACAAAAGTCATATTACATAGTATTGCCGCACTCGCAGCACAGTTTCGCTACGTGCTCTTTACACATCGCCTTATGACATCTAAGAAACTTATAATACGTTTTTCGGTCAAGGGAACTTGGACATAAGTTACATCTCTTTTGCTTTGGAAGTCTATTGTCGACAAACTCATCGCGACTGTCCATTTCTTCTGGCAACTCACGAGAATCCAAAAACTCTTCAATCGTATTTCGCAGACCTATCCTCAGAGTAGGTTTTGCCAATCTTTTAATCAAAGTAGGTTTAACTAATTGCAACGCCAGCTCTCGAAGATAATCGAGTCGTTTCAGAGGTGCATTGAATTGATTAAGATTGTATAAAATAAAAGAATTAACGCCAGCCTGATCGAGCATTCCATAAAAAGATCTAACAGGCCATATACTTGTCTTGCGAGCTGTCGTGTATTGATGACATTTAAAATCATAACAATCGGTGTCGCCTTTGGTCTTGTTGTAGAATTCAATCATTTCCGGTTTTCCACTTCGTTCATCTATTTTACCTGTTTGATGTATCGACGATAAAACTAATACATTTTTTTTTCTTAGGATTGTATGACAGCAAGGTTTTTTTTTTCTAAGTAACAGAATCTAATATTCGGAGTATCTTTGGATAAACTTTTGAATTGAGCAGGAATCTCTCGTTTATTTTTTTTTATTGTACCTATCAAAGATAAATTGTGCTCTTTTTTCATCACTTCTACAAGGGACAAAGAGGTAAACCAATTATCGCAAGTTATATTACGTTTGGTGTTGTACAATGGCTCGCTCAATTTGCGCACGTAATACGTAGGAATCGGTTCGCCTTCTAATCTATCAGTAACAGTTCCGCAGTAAGGGATCGCATTGATCATATAGTGAGTGCTTGCATCATTCAAAGAAATGATTTTTAAACCATACTTGTCTGGTTTAGAGGGGATGTACATTTTAAAAGAGCATCGACCTCGAAAAGAAAGCAACTGCTCGTCAATAGTGGTATTTGTGCCGGGCTCGTAGTTGTCCATACAATTTTTAATAAATATTTCCCAGATCTCTCGTATGTGTGTGAATCGATCTGTTGCTTTCCTTTCGGCTCGAGTATCTTTATCATCAAATCGCAAACTTTGAAGAATAAATGTAAATCGATTTCTAGACATTGTCGCTTTGAATAAAGGCATAGAATGGATTCCCCACCTATTAATAGTTTTGCACTTGCTCAACTTATGCACTCCGGCATAGTACAATAAACCAAACGTAGCTTTCAATTCTACTTTATCAATTACTTTATGTACTGACGTATTTAATCTAACGTTATTTTGTCTCATCACAGTTATTTCCCTTTCAACTTGCTCGTTTGTATGTTTGACGATGATATCTAAAATTTCATCGGTAAATAACACGCTCCAAGCTTCGAGCGGTGTTTTAACACGTGTCGCATTACCTTTAGTTGATGGCGCGTAAGATTGTTGTGACTGCGATCGACGGCCCCTCGATTCCGGAGCAGAGAGATTCCATTTGTGCCCGCTCTTAGCATGCAGGTATGAAGGGCGGCCGCGTTTGCGCGGCGGGGCGCCTCTCGGGGCAGCTGCTTCTTCTTCGCCTGACAGTGGCTCTCCTTCAGATTCATCCTCTTCGTCGGCGTCTGTTTCAGAATCGTGGGAACTTTCCTCTTCCGCATCTACGGCGTCGTCGGTATCACTGTCGTTCTCTGTAACGCTGTCCTCCTCGTTTTCATTGTACAACTCCTCCAAAGCAGCAACGCTTCGAGTGATTCGACGCGTTGCCATGTTTTTAATGCGTGTTCTGTAATAAAAAATTACAAGAAACAAAATTTAATGAGTTATAATTCACTACGAGCAGCAAAGATTTCGATATAAGACGTACGTTCAAGTGATTGAGATCTACTACAATACTTCGCTTACACCATGTACAACGCGTTATTTTGAGGTTAGAATCTACAAAATTAAGTAAAGAGTACGTATTCTTACATACCTTTTTATTCCTCAGCGGCAAACAGACGAAAATTAAAACTTTATATTTTTGAAAATTTTTTATTTTGTAACGTTGGATACGGACTGGGTGTACCACACCCGAGCACAATGTTCATATGTGTCTAGCTCGGACACAAAGCGGAGACTGACTCTGCCGCTTGGGCCTCTAATAGTGTGTACCTATAAGTACCTATATTTCCCCCCCCTGGTCCGGACCTCCATCGCCGACTTCTCTTCGTATGGCGCTTCTTTCAAATTTCGCTCGGGTTACGGTAACCCAGTCCGTACCCTGAGGGCTAGACATGTATTGTACAAGTCTACGAAGACCTCTGGATGAGCATAAATGACATGCTTCAACGCAATATTTGGAATGCCAACCGGTCCTGGGGCCTTGTTGTTTCCTACCCTTCTGCAGGCAGCTATTAGTTCCTGAATCGTGGTCGGTGGGATAGCCTTTTCATTTAAACCTCTTTCGATGACACTTGGCTCTCCCAGTTGTCTGGGGAACAGCGTAGTTACTACCTGGTGTAATAGCTTCGGGCATTTTGGAGGAAAGACATAGCTCCTTTTAATCTTCTTTATTACTATTTTGTATGGTCGACCCCAAGGGTCTTGTTCAATCTCATCCTGCAATTCCTTAGGGCACCGTCGTTTGTTTTCGCGGATTTTATTTTTAAGACTCCTTTTAGCGTCCTTCCTTTCTTGTCTGCAGGCATCTACTATTTCCTGGCCTATTCTAGTTTTATAGTATTTCTTCCTCGCCCATTATTTTCTTTTTTTGGTCCAGTTGCACTTGCTACATGCATTCGCAATCTCCTCGTCCCACAAGTATACTAGTGGTCGTCTAATGTATGCTATTCTTCGTGGCATTACAGCATCACATTCTCAAGTGATGTTTAGCGTCACCTGCTCCACCTTGCTGTTGGACGTTCCAGACAGTCGCATTTCTTCTAGTGCTAACAGGAATATCTCCTTATCATAATCCTTCGTTTTCCAACTAACCCTATTTGTCATTGTACTCGCACTGGGTCCCATTTTTGGTATTCATACTTTTATTATTATGGCCTGATGATCACTATGTGTGTAGTGCTCACTTACTGTCCATAAATCAACTAAGCCAATAATGCTGCTACTAACAAACGTCAGGTCGACAATAGACCCTGTGTAGCCTCTTTTAAATGTGTGGGTGCATCCTTGGTTAACTAGGATCAAATCCAGGAGAGCGATTGCTTTCAGGAGTACTTGTCCTCTGTGGTTAGTCTTTGTATTGCCCCACTCCACAGCCCACGTATTAAAGTCACCTGCAATCAGTATTGGTTTCCTCCCTACTGCGTCTTGTAGCGGCAGCTGTAAACAGTGACACCTGCTACCTTAGCCCATATAAAACCTTTTTTATGGATCTTCATTTTTTCACAGAAAGCCTCAACGTTTCCACATGCCCATATTGCTGCTTTACCCGTAGTGTCCATTTCCCACAATGGTTCGTCTAGATACTTATATTTAAGATACACGATAGCCACGTCTACCTCTTTCTTGCGGACATACTGATTAAGTAGATCCTGTGCTGCCTCGCAGTAGTTTAAATTTATCTGCACTATCTTCATTTTCGTTGGGTCTTCAGTCGCAGTAGTTTAAATTTATCTACCCTATCTTCATTTTCGTTGGGTCTTCAGTACTTTTAATGCAGCTCGTTAGGCTGGGCATGTTAGCTCCAAGCTGCATGGCCACTCGTTAATTCTCCATCCTTTTCCCGGCAGATAATGCAAAATTTCTAAATTTAAAATGTTGTTATGTGATTTGATATTAATTTTTTTCATACTAAAGTTACCAATAAAAATTTTTCAAAAATTTTTTGGCAACTTTGAAAATATTGCTATTCTATTAATATTAACCAAAATAACTATCTGTTTATCTTTAAAACAATTGGATTATTTCATGTGAAAAATATCTGATATGTACTAGTCTTGGCGGCAAATATAAACCGTACTTCTCTTCGTAGGGACCGAAGATATATAATTCTATCAAGTTTTTTTTTTTTAACATACGGTGATATTTATAAATATTATATATTTTGTTGAAGAAGTTACAACTTCGAAAAAAAATCTAACGGTGATTCCCTGAAAACAAATAATCATATTATTTCAAAAATGGCAGGGCGCTTACGCGGCCCTGCGAAATCAATCTCGCTTCTTTTCTGAACACACTTGGCTAGGTTCATAGCGCATTGTACTTAATGCTAAATTATTTGATTGTATTGTATTTCATATTTGTATAGTATTTTATTGTATTGTATTT
>QLSS01000178.1:145254-165293 GCA_024372645.1 Trichomalopsis sarcophagae | reverse complement strand
ACGTCGATCTCGCCGAGTATGACGAGGAAATGTTCGGCCTCATGACTGCCGAAATAATAGCCCTCATATCATCAGCTGATTGTGAAGCAGAGCAGCAGCAGGCGCAACAGCAGGAGCAACAGGAGCAGCAGCAGCAGACGCAACAGCCGGAGCAACAACAACAACACCCGAAGCAACAACAGCAGGAGCATCTCCAAGAATTGCAGGTATTTCAAGGTTGACACATAGTCAGCACACTGATAGTCTGCACGCACACGAGAAAATGCACCGCCATCATGAGCGACTATCTTCGGGCGCTGATCAAACATACCGCGCCGACCGTGTCCAACGCACACAATCGTTTTACAACGCCAGTTTGGAATTCTTGGAGCCCTTCAAAAAAATAGAACTTGTGCAAACGCTCCAGCGAACAATCAACAGGAATGTAGCATGTATCAACACAGCAGTAACGGACTCGTGCTTGAGAAAAGGGCACATGTTTATGTTCGCCTTAGCGCGAAAAATATTAAAAGAAAATGCCGCTATCTGCACACCACCCTTGATGACGCTTTCATCATCAAGATTTATCAATAGCATCGGTATCGTAACAGATGGATGTATTGATAAAAAAAATCTACCACGTGTGACGAGGATAGAGGCGTACAGATTGTTGCACGACCTCTGTATGCTACAAGTATGCTGTACCGCATAGTAAGTATAACTTTTTTTTAAATATTTTATTTCTTTATACATAATCTAATAAAAATTATTTGTTTTATGTTACAGCTGCGCAAGATATTCGGCGTCGTGGTTTCGAAAAGCGGCGTGGGAAAATGTTATGCATGTGGCATGGCGCCGCAAATCAGCGCGCTACGAGAGCGATGGCTGGGAGACAACCGTTACCAGCAGGCTGTGGACAGTGCCGTTCAGCGACAACGTATTCGACGGGCTTATCAAACGCAAAGATATGGAAAAAATCTTTACGCCCGTTGAGGTAAAAAATTTGGCTGATAGGCGCTTTGTCTATCCTCCAAAAGATGTTACAGAATAATTAACGAAATTATTATTATCTAAATATTACATATGCCAATTAAATGTAAAGTTTTTTTTTTTAACAAAAATAAAAAATGTCCATTATGTAAAATTTGCCTAAAAATTTAACCTCTTGCATGCACCATGTATATACTTTCCTGAATAAACTTTTAATACATTTTTTTTAAAACATTTTAATATTATTCACCATCACATCTTTCCTTATTTATACAACAACAATTATTAAAACTCCTTATTCGACAGCAGCCAATGCGCAACGCAAATATAGTGCTTCTACACCATGTCAGCCTCAAATAAGGCTATATCTGGTGCATAATTTAATGTCCACTTAGCAACAGGTACACCTTATCGGACCCTCGAAAAATGACCTACACCATAACAGGCTCCCCATGGCCGAGGAAGGAGATAACGAGACGGCGGAGGATGTACGCTATACTGGTATCAGGTACACCTTACCGGCCTCCTCGAAAAATCAAAAATGTCCTACACCATAACAGGCCCCCTGGACGAGAGGGGGAGATAACGAGACAGAGGGGAATGTACGCTATACCAGCCTAGACCCCAAAGCCGAGGGGAGGGAGAAAATCAATAACGCCTGTTGCGTCGCAACGCAATTTTTCTGTAAATTTATGCATATAATAACGTAAAATAACTGCTCAAAACATACAACACAAAACACACACATTTTGCTATAAATCAACACCCCACGCGTCCTACGTGACTAAGACAATGCACTCAGATGCACACAGTTTTTATGTAGTCATATTTTTCACTAATCCGACAGAATCGACAGTCCCTACTCGGCTCTCAAGCCGCTACAGATTTACGACATGGACGATTTTTTGTATCGGTCAACTGGTCCGCGCTCTGCTCGCAGCCCTTCACACGTGTGCTCAAGATGCGCACTTTTTTCTCGACAAAACGCAAACTTTCTTCTGACCAATCCGTACTTTCATTCCCAAATTTTCCCAGCCAATCAACTCCTTCAATTTCTTCTAGGCGTACCCTAAACTACCCCTTCCCAACACTTCAAAAATTCAGCGATCGAGGAACTACCGATCGCGAAGAGACGGAGACAGATCTGACTAGACAGTCGCGGAGTACAAACGCATTAGCTGGCTCTGTGAATCATACACACACTCACTCAATACTTATACTCTTTAACACTTATTTTGTACTACATCATTTACTCTAAAGTTATATTTTTATTGTGAATAAATTTTATATTAATTTACACCTAAACAGTCGTTTAAGATTAGTTTTGCAAACGACATAAGAGGAGATAATTCACCTTGTCCCCTCGCAACATGCGGTCTCGCTATATGGCCCTTCTTATAACTGTCGTCGCTAAAAACACTGTTTTTCTATTACGTATAACTTTTTAAATAAAGCTTGTAATAAAATCCAAGCTTATAGCGCCCTAGTGTTAGGTTTGATAAATCATTCTACTAAGGGAAATTTAAATCGGACGTTTAGTTTTTCTAAAATCCTGGAAATATAAACAGATATTTACGCGTACACACACGATTACAGCGCCGACGTTGAAATCTAATTTTACATATAACTTTTTGAATAAAGCAATAAAGAACCGAGTAAGTCGTGCCGTAGTTTTAAGTTTAATGAATTGTTCTTCTGAAGAAAATTTTAATCTGACTTTGTGTTTTTCTATAAGTTTGGAAATACAAAATGCCCCATGGCGAATTTGCGAAGCTTTAGCGACGACATCCCCTTAAAACACACACAGTCATCCGCACGGGCATTTTCTAGAAGCGGATGATTTAAACTCCAAACACTTCCAAATACCTACTATAAAATGATAGCGAAAACGAAAATTTTACTATTACAAAGCTTACTCCAGGACGAAGCAGAAAAGCAAGAATCGCAAATAATACAGAAAACTTAGTTATATTCTCAAAGCCTTTCTTCTAAATTATTAACACTTCCTATTAGAGCAATGCCGCCTGTAACAATACCTTACATAGTATTATTAGAATACAAACATAATTTTTTAATTCATACTAACCAAAGTTTATTATTTTTTTTTAATAATAGATTGAAGAACATTTTGGTGGAATCAGGACAGTGATCGAGGGCAAAAAAAATCAGTTCTTGGTGGGCACAACCAGAAATTGTATACTTTTGGGTAATTTAGATAAAGGTTTTAATCCAGCTATGCTGGGGCACGCAGAAGAAGTCTGGGGGCTCGCATCACATCCTATTCTACCCCAGTTTTCTACAGCTGGACATGATCGTTTGCTACAAATGTGGGACAGTCTTAGTCATACAGTCGTATGGAGTAAAGATATTGGGGTTAGTTAATTACTACCATTTCTAATAAAAACAATTATTTATTAAAATTTTTAAAACAATTATTTACTAAAGTTTGTTATGTTTTAAATAACTTAATAAACGTGTATTTGTTACATAAAAATGTTTTGTAATTCAGACATAAATAGGCCTCTTTTATTTTTGAAAACAAATAATTGTTCATTCTGAATGCACTGACAATTTTTCAGCCTTATTAGTTAGGCAATAAAGCATGTAAACTTGTCACTTTTTTCAATTTGTACAATTTTGTCATTTTTGTATTTTGTTATTATAGTAAGGGTAACTATTACAATTTTAAACTACATTGCGCATTGTTCAAATAGATATTCACCTATCCAACTTTTATGCATTAAAAAGATCTTTTTGTAACACATGCACGTTTTTTTGACCTTAAAAGGGGGCTTAAAGTAAACTTTTTTTGACCGGCTACAGGAAAGCGGGCACAAAAATTTTTTTGCACACTTTTTAAAAAATTTTTAAAAATTAACGTCTACACACACACATATATATATATATATATATATATATATATATATATATATATATATATGTGTGTGTGCGTGTGTGTGTGTGTTCCGGACGTAACCGAGGGCTACTATACTGGTTTTGTAATCATTCCTAGACTGCCACGACCTCAGTAAGGAGTTTTTCTTCACGGACTTTGAAGGTCACTTTCAGTGCAGAAAAGCTAAAGGGTTAATCTGTGACTGCTAGCAAAGAGAGTTGAGTATTGGGAGGCGTTCGCGCAGATCCATGACTGCGCTTATAGCTATAGATATATGTAGAGAAGCGCGCACTCTTCGAGTCCCTTCGGTAGTCCTCGAAAACGTGCCTTTGTTTTAGCGGGTCCGCATCGCGCGGTGCAACGGGCAGTTCTACTCGAGCTCCACTCCGGGTAGTATCGTGCGCAAACGTTAAGACAAGGAACAGCGAGAGATTGACCTACGCCGATGAATATTCTACGGCGTTCCCACGCGAGTTTTCTTCTACGATTTCCGCGTATTCCTCACTAAATCCACACGTTGATAGGGGCCATTGTAACAAGGCTCGATTTCAGGGGAAAACTTGGCAATATTCGACCAGATCATAATCCCTCGGTGCGGCAGAGAACTCTCTCAACGTCTGTGATTTACCCGCGTTGCCAAAGCTGCTAGAGCTGCTTCGCGAACGTCGTGTTTGCACATGTGCTATCTCTCCGCACTCTCTTTTGCAGAGCCGGCTACTCAGTTTTGCGTTGCAACGGCTCCAACTCTTCCCTCGCGCTTGCCCAACGTTGCGTTTCAACGATGCGCTAATCTACCCGATTTTGTACCTCGTTACAATGTACATATGTGTGCGTGCGTATGTGTAAACGCGAAAATCAGTTTATGCGTTACAAAATAAAAAAAAAAAAAAAAATGGTGTGCATTAAGGGCTAAGCGAGCTTTTGGCTTCATGTGGTTGCAGTACTTGGCCTAAAAAAAGCCCACTTTACACCCATGGTACAAAATACACTATTCTTATCTCTTGTCGTATAATGTTGAAAATTAATGTTGGTAAAAAACTTCTTTTATTGTAGGTACAAGCACAAAGTGTATGTTTTTCACCTAATGGCACAGTAATGGTTGTTGGATGCGTTTCGGGTAAATGGCTAGTTATAGACAGTGAAACACGAGAACTTTATTGTCATTATAATGATGGATCTGAACCACTTCAGGTAAAGTATAATTTTAATGCATTATCTAGATGTTATTCATTCATATCAAATAGTCTTATGAAATGTTTATTGTAACACGACAATGGTACAATTTTTTAACAATATTTGGTGGTCAAATATATCAAAAGACTTCGCTCGGTCTAAAAAAGTCACAATCGTTGTTCTAGATCAATCCACATTATTATATAATATATTCATCAAATTAGTAAGTACATTTTTTGTACTGATCATTCTCATAAAACCAAATTAGTGTTATGTTATGTTTATCCACAAATCGTATATTCTATCATAAATAATTTTCTCAAAAATATTTGCAAAATTTTGTACAATAGAGATTGGTCGATAATCTAATGTTGCGTCCGGCCAAATTGCTTGTTCGATACACATATTATAAATATGGGTCAAAGGTTTTACCATGAAAGTACAGATAATTGTAATTGTTTCAGTATTAATTTTATTAGTAATATTTATCGTGTTCATAGTCTTAAGAAAAATTTACTTAGGTATTAAATCTGGAATTTTTAGAACACCACTTGTTGGTTTGGTAATACTAGCATTCTATTATTTTCAATTTTACAAAAGAATTTATTCATGATTTTGGCTATTAACACTTTGTAAGTAATCTTAATGTTGTCAATCATTATATGGTTTATGTTTTCATGAGATTTTCTTTTTTTACCAATTTTAGTATTTATAACATCCCATAATTTATTTTTGATTATTTTAATTATTCTCAACTAGATTTCAGTCACATTTGATCTTAGAATCTATTATTGTTTTTTATCTGGCGAGGCTTTCCGTGTATGAGACTCTTTTGTTATGGGACAACACCAGGCATACTCACTAAAACTCCACCTCTCATGGTGCTGCGAAAACCCCGGGTAGCCGCTTTTGCACTCTTTCGGAGGGTGTCTGTCTTAAGCTATTCTAGCTGTCAACTAGTCTCGTAAACAACCGCCATTGTTTTTCTCGCTTAGAATAGTCTCCACGTACGCCGTTATCTCATCCCAATTCTGCTTGCTGTCAAGCATCTTTTCAACTACAGTCTCGGGCGTGAAAGCCCCTATCGTCAGGTCTAGTGCTCAACGCTTTTCGGCATGTTTCTCACGTCATCCCGTTTGTCATCGCAGTACTTGCATTGCGGTGATGCCACCCTGTTTATTGCGAACAAGTGGCCCCTAAAGTATCCGTGACTGGAGAGAAACTGGGTAAGGTAAAAGTTGATCTCTCCCTACTTCTTGTACACCGACGAGCCTACATCTTTAATAAGGTTCCTAGTCTACCTAGCCTCTGGACATGCGATCCACCTAGTCTGCCAATTACGCATTGTTATTCTTCTTTCTTCCTTCGCGATCGAGATGCTATTTGATGCTAAGCGAGCCTCGTAGATACGCTTGCGTTCAGTCGCGAAAAGATCTACGGCTATTACCTCCGCGATTACCATTGATGCTTCGGCTGCGACCGGTCAGTAGGAGCACGCTATTCAAAGGGCCGCCCTTCGCTGTACCACCATTATCTTTTTTAATACTTATGCATACTCATAGCGACGGCCCAAACCTTTGCCCCATATAACAGGTTAGAGTTAGTTGTCGCAATGAGTAACCGCCTGACTATAGGCCTAGGCCCGCGAACATTGGCTATAAGTCGACTGAGTTGCGCTATTCTAATCGTGACTTTTTTACAGACGTGATCTAGGTGTCCCCGTAGTTTAGATCCGTGTTCAGAATTATCCCTAGATAATTGGTCGATGGTTTCATCGTTATAGTCTCGCCGCCTACGTTCATGGGTATGATGGTCGGTATCCGCTTTCCTATCAAGAGGTCAATTTCGGTTTTATTATGCACTGAAGTCAATCTGTAATTCGCCATCCACCATAGCACTCTACTTATAATTTCGTTTAACCCTGCTTGTGTGATGTCCACGTTCCGTGTCGTTATAACCGCGCCCACGTACTCTGCGTATCCAACGAGCATTATATCTCTCGGCATTTCGAGTTTCAGAAGCCCATCGTATAAGATACCCTAGAAGTCTGGCTCCAAGACCAAACCCTACGCAACTTCGGCAATTATAGGTCTTTCTCTGTGCCCCTCTTTCGTGTTATACTCGATGATCTGGTCCCTCAGATAATCTTCTGTAAGTCGCATAATGTATCGCAGCATACCGAATGGTTTTAAGGCAGCGAGTATGCTGGTTCATCTTGCCGAGTTGAACGCGTTTTTTACATTTAACATTACTAGACTGTCTGTTATCTTTCTAATAGCCCCCATGGTCGATCGCTCTTATCTAACTTCTGACTGAAGGTGATGCTAGACTGGGTACATCATGCCAGGGTATATCGCATGTGCTATCACCCTAGCCCACCTCCATTCTCTCAAGTCTCCCACCCCGAACAAAGGTGATTGGCTCTCTGGGGAGTTGTCGGCAGACGTCACACGTCATCACGCGCTCGCTCAAGCCGATAGACCGATAACCAGCTTCCCGTCTTGCAATCAGCGGAAGCCAAAGATGGTTCAGGTCACTTGAAGATGGCATGCAGCCATAGATCTTGAAGAAAGACCGTTAGATCGCTTTCCTGTCCAGGATCTCCCTTTGGCAGCTCACGGGTCGTATCGCATGGCAAACAAGGCGGCCTGATTTGGTCCATGGAGCATATTTTATTTCTGCATTATCCTCCGAGGAGTATGACTCAGCAAGCAATTCCCCATCTGCCACCCGGGGGACGCGCCACATACGGGGTTACAGGCTTACCCACGTGGCAGCATCTATAATTACTTTGTCCGGAATTTTGACGTAAGTTTTATACTGAGAATATAGTTGTTTATTATTTTTATCTTACTGTCATGAACCACACAACAATTATTTCTTTTCACATGTATTTCTTACAAAAGATGTAATCCAGTTCTTCCTAACAGTTTGTTTGTTCTTACTTATTCCATTTGCAGCTAATTTTATGCATTACTTTATCTTATGCAGCAATTTATTTGTCAGCTTATTGGGATTATTAGTTGATATGATTTTACGCTAGTCTCTAGTTTTAGCAATATCTAGTAATTTTTTAGAGTTCATAAAAGTGGTCGGCTCATTACTTATTTTCCTTATCATGAAGAAAGGATAATGATCCGTGATAGCTTGATTTTAAAAGTGGCTCTTGTTATAAGAGACTTCTTAACAAATCGTTACAATTTTTTGTTAAAAAAACTCGATAAATTGTACTTTATGTAGGAATTGCCGAAATTTCGATATTTTGCAACCGCTAAATATGACCTATTACATAGAGCCAAAACACGCAAATCACTATTTTTCAAATATGCGTATATTTTCAGACAAAACACGCAGACAACGAAATTCTCAACAAATCGCAACAATTTTTTGCTGGGAATACTCGAAAATAGTTATACTTTATGTAGGAATTTTCACATTCGATGAGGCGATTGGCGCTTCAAATAGCGACTGAACTAACTTGAAGGACGCCAGGGGATCACCCATGTGTCTGATGGTTTGTATAAGCCTAACTCCAATACTAATGATAATAATTAGGAATTGCGAAAATTTCAATGATCTTGAACCATACTTCTTGAACTATTTGAAAATGCGTGATTTACGTGTTTTGGCTCTATGTGATAGGTCATATTTAGCTGCCGCAAGATTTCGAAATTTTTTCAATTCGTTCAGCAATGCATATAGGTGGCCTTGTTATCCCTACAAAACCAGAAATATATATTTTTAAAAAAGTTACAAATAAAATTTTGGCTGAAGTAACCCCATTCTAGTAAGTCAATATTAAAATCACCAATTACGAGGTGAATTTTGACATTTTTCTTTTTGGTAAGGTAATTATTCAGAACTAGTATAAACTCTGACTTAGGAATAGCATGATTTCTATAAGCGGTCGAGATTTTATGTCAAATATTTCTATTTTAATTTATACTAGAGTTAATTGTTTTTAAACTTTTCATTCCGACAACCTCATTGCTTTAAACAAGATTGTTAACAAAATAATGACTCCATCATTCCTGTTTACGCTACTATGATTAGATTAACTATTATATTCATAATTAATTAAAGCTTTTAGTTTATAAATATGTGGTTCATTTGCTCAATTGTTACAGTGCAAATAATTTTGACGATTTATCAATTAAACTTTCTAAAAAATTTCAATTTATCAAGTTTTACAATCTTGGTCGCTTTTATCTTCTTTTAATAAGAGTAACCAATGCTTCTTGATTTAGCTGGATGCTATTTCTTGTCAACCACTGGTCTCCTGGAGTAGATTATTATGGTGTGCCATCGTGCAAATCCATCTTGTTTCTTTAGCGGTACAATTTGTGTAGTTGCAGACACGAAGTTTGTTTTGTTTGTTACCTTCTACTGATGTAAAAACACATCGATAGTCGGTAGGGTAGGTCTTGTCGGATAGTCAGTAGGATCTACATACATATTTATATTTATCATTAATATGATGTATAGGTTAAAATCAATTGCGTAGTGATTTGTTTCAAATTTAGTTTTATATTTAGCATCACTATATTCACAGTTAATTTATCTTTTTGTTTCGTTTACACAATCACATTTGTTACAAGGCCTGATGTTTATTAAATTATACACTATGCATATTTGATGCCCAACAAAGATTTTGTAATTTGTTATGTTCTAAATTTATGAGAGTTGTCACCGGACGGTAACTCTACGGATTGATTTGCTTTATAAGCACGGATGTACGAAGCTTCAAAACGCAAAGTCTTAGCGCCGTCGGTGCCTGACTACCTTCGCGATCTAAGAAAGAATAGCCTCCAGTAGCCGTCGGAAAGTCTTTTGAGGCTGCCATTGTTCGTTATGTATTTTTAGTCTAAATCAAACACTGCTATTTATAATGGAAGCTAATCTACCTATAGCAGTCAGTTAAGTTTAGTTCTAACGTTAAGATTGAGTCATGGAATAATATTGTTAGACTTTTGGAAGATGCGATCGACTTTTCGTGCCACGAATTATGATAGAGAAAAAAATAGAAAGAGAATAATCTGTGAGGCGTGCGGTCTATGTCTGTGTATTTAACTCATCTTGTGTTTTATTCTGCTTCTGACCTGCTCTGCTACCAGCGCATCCTCTCCGTGGGGCGTTAGCTCTTTATGTAAATTCGTTTCTCGCGCATCATGCTATCTCCTTCTACGCTCGCGTCTCTACGGCTCGCTCGTGGCCGTATTTCTCCTGCGCGAGCAGAACGACTCGACTCTCCAAATTGGTAACACTCTCAGTAATAGCCAACCTCGAAGCCACGTGTTGTGAGTGATCTTGAAGCAGGCCCAGCACGCGCATGCTTGCAGCAACGCCGAGAAGCCTGGCTCTAATTTTTATTTCGCGCGTAATATTTTATATCATATTTTTTACTACTAACCTGTGCACCCGGGGATATTCCTCGAGAACTGATCCGGGGAGTCTTCACCTAGTACTGCTGAATACTCTGCACATAACTTTAACACATTAACTCAGCCTCCGACGAGTTGTAAAAATACAGCCAGGCGCTGTCCGACTGGGCCGGCTACGTCGACGCCCAGTCGGTTTCCTCATGGACACATTCGTCGTATAATTCTTGTATTAAACCCGCACGTAACACATTGAGTAACGCATTCGTAAGAACAACGCTATCATTCATTATATTGTGTATTTGTGTCATTAAGCATCTCGATCACGTTCTAATTTTCAATCGAAGCATATTAAACGCCGGTTCGTATTCAAATACACTCGTTAACAATTAAATCTAATCTGCATCTAGTTTGACCTAGAGGACCTGCTTGAAAGCCAGGTTCATGTCTGTGTCATAGGCAAGGCCAGACAAGCGAGCCCACGGTACATATATTGCTCGCTCGTAATTAAACTTGTATGTCACTCGGAAATTCTTATAAACTATATTCTACATATTCAATAATTTATTTGGAATTAGATATATCCATTCAATTATATACTATTCAAATTAAATTTTGCTTTTCATAATTATTATTTTCCTATTAAACAATAAATTTCGCAGTAATACTTTTCATTATTTAAATAGATAAACAAAGACTCACGTCTTTGAGCATTCTTACAGATATTTCATCGAATATACTGTGTATTCTAAAATATTAAGTTTATATTCTGCAGATTGAGAGTGAAGTAAATAAAGTGATTAAAGGCTTCATGCCTCAACTATATTATCGCATTAATATACGTTTCATGTTATTTCTACCTATCCTGCTACAACTACTCAGTACCTTATGAACCCTTAATTTGACAATTAACGTTAAACAATTTCATATTATTTTATCTTTTCATTCGAAGTTTGTCATTAATTATTAATTTTAATTAACGAACCATCTATAACGTTAGAGTTTTATGCTGTAATTTCAACAAGTAGTTCTTTCAATTATTAGTAAATTTTCAAACGGGCAAACTATCGAATAATCTCGCACTCTCTAGATTCGTCTGTTGCTTGCTTTAGGCACCCTTACAGTCACTCTTGATGTGCGTGTATTAGTAGCTATGAGAGGACCGCTCGACTAATAAAATGGCTTCAACACTGCACTTATTTGGAGTTTACTAGCTTCTCTATTACTCTTCTATGCAGAGTCTCTTCTATTCTTTTGACCACTGTCGTTGACTTCTAGATCTTGTCTCTTTCTATCCCTCTAGATACGTGCAGGCGTACCATGAGCTACTCTCGTTCGCAAGCCTTTTGTCGTGTATTAGCCATAGGTCTGTGTGCGTCGTACACAGGTGGTCTACACGTAAGAGGCGCGTGCACACTTTGGGAGTGCGAAGGCAAATGCTTCCCTTCACTGACTCTTACTCGCTTTTTCCTTCTTCGCTGACTGCCGCCTTCCCTTGATTCTGTATGTACATGTTAGTATGCATAATATCGTACGGATATTTTAAACATGCGGTTCCTCATGGTATCTACCCGCTTAGTGTTCGGGAGTACGGATGCGAATGTCTCTCTTCACTGACTTTTCTCGATCTCATGCGCGCTCTCCCCCTTCGCTGACTGTCGCCTTCCCCTCATTCTGTGTGTATGTATATGCGTGTGTAAAACTTTAGTTAAACTTAAGTTTTTCCTTACCGCGTTTGATATTGTTTAATCATTTTATTTATGTATATTCAGATTATGTCGCGTTTCTGTTTACATTTATGGTCACGTTGGCGTTTCTCGTTTCTATCGTATTTAATTAATTATTGAATATACTCTGTTATTCTTAACGTCATATTTGTAACTCTAGTTTCTTTATCGGTTTTTATTTAGGGTTTATTTATATTATCTTTCGCTGCATTCTAATGGAAAGAGTGTTAGTTGACTAATTTTATGATAATTGATCTTATTAATTTTTTAATTGTAGAAAAATTTTAAAATGCGAAAGAAGTGAGCATTTTACAATTTGCATTCGGTAACATGTTTATATAGTTCTGTTGGCACTTTCATCAGAACCGTGCTCAAATTGTTGTGCGTGCTTTTGTACATAAGCATTACTTTACCCTTACTCGATAGATTGCTAAAATTCCTTACATTTATGTCATGTTCAATATCCTTCGCAGTCATATTAGTGTAATTATCAAAACCAATAATTTTAATCTTTGAATTTTTTTTACAATATCGCGAATCCCATTTAGACTATCTTTTAAAAGTTATTCAGTTTGACCAGCACTTTTGCTATTACCATAGTTTATAATAAGAAGATCAATTTTTCTGTTGTCATACAAGTTTTTTGTTTGTATCGTTTTAATTGGAGTTAAGCATTCTATTAACTTTGCTTTTAGAGGATGTTGTCACTAAAAACACTGTTTTTCTATTACATATAACTTTTGAAATAAAGTTTGTAATAGAAAACCAAGCTTGTAGCGCTCTAGTGTTAGGTTTAATAAATCATTCTACCCAGGTAAATTTCGATCAAACGTTTAGTTTTCTAAAATCATGGAAATACGAACAGATGTTTACGCGTATTCATGCAATTGCAGCGCTAACCTTACAATCTAATTTTACATAAAATTTTTCAATTAAAGCTTGCAAATGAAAGAAAATTTCGATTGGACTTTTTATTTTCCTGAAAGTTTGGTAATTTCAAAATACCCTGTGGCAGATTTGCGAGGCTTTAGCGCCGACATCCCTTTAATGTCTATGCCACTTTCACTGGTGTTATTGACTTTCATATTCGATACTCTTTTTTTCTGTGATTTAGGTAGCTTAATGACATCTGAGTATGTGGCAGTTCTTCTTCCACTAACTGTCTGGTTAAATTCTGGTATTTTTTTCAATAATTGATTCTTGTCCTCTAACTCAGTTACAAGTGGTATTTCGCGCATGGCTTCTTTCACATCCTCCTGTATCTTTCCTAGTTCTTCTTCCTGAAGTTTTTTACCCATTTAGGTTGTTCCTTGCCAGGGGTACCGACCAAGTATGTGATCAGAGAGTGGTCCGATAACAAAGGTCCGTCTTTCACTCACAATTCGCTAATCAGGTGCGCTTGCGACGCTGTGCCTACCAACATAGGTGCGCAACACCTAGAGCCTCGTATGCGCTACGATTTTTCTCAAGCGTAGGATTTAACGCGATCGTCACATTTAGGAAAACGCTAGGGAGAGGGAAAAATAATCACACACAATGGTTATAGTTTATTGCACTCTGTATTTCGCCCAGCCCTTCCTTACAACGCGGTGGCTGAAGTGCCTTCTGCTCATAATGTAGCAACGCAGGGCTTATGCTGGCACGCTCACACACGAGCCACGATCGCACAGCAGACGGCATGCCTTAGGCTCAGGCCCAGGTCCAGTTTACAGACTCTCCGCAGAAGGCTAGTTGAGACACTTATACAACCACACTTAACGAACAGCGAATACGGAAACAGAGACTGAGCAATTCGTGTGTGAGATTCATCTTCGGGGTTAGGAGGGATGAACACATCAGTCCCTACCGTAGGCGTCTAGAATGGCTTTGCACCGATTCCAGAAGACTCTACTTTGAGGCCATTCTATTATACAGAATAACCCGGATCGGTGAGCCTTCGTATCTGGCCTCATTGTTCAATAAACACAAGCCCAGACCCTCCGGTAGGGGAGTTCCCCCGGAGCTGAGCATCCCTACCGTGAGTACTGAAACCGGTGCTAGGGCCTTCCAGGTCCAGGATGCTCGGTTCTGGAACTCTCTCCCTTCTGCTCTGCGAAACCAGCCATCACTCGCCTCCTTCAAAGGGGCATTACGGCGGCACATGCTGGCCACTGAATCGTGACAACTCTGAGCCCTCTGGCGCTGTATTTTTTTCATTAATCTAGTTTTAATCTAGTCAGACTGGGCCCGTGGCCGTAAAAATTCTTCTAGTACTACGTAATTTTTCTTTTTTGACTTCAAACGTGTGATACAGATAGGTCTTTGACCAAACCTTAAGTGTACAACGTAGTGCTGGAGGAGTTTAATGTGATAATTAAATATGACAAAATGTGATCTCATGTGATTTTATATGGCAATATCTTTTATATATTTGTTATACTGTATTCGACACAGTCTCTATGATCTTTATTATATTATTTTTTCTTTTTGCTTTAGCAAATAAAGACCTCTCTCTCTCTCTCTCTCTCTCTCTCTCTCTCTCTCTCTCTCTCTCTCTCTCTCTCTTGACGTAGCCAAATTCGGGGAAATTCTCCCATGAGGCCCGAAGGCCAGCACGATAAAATTTTTATACGTTGCGACGCTGTGCCTCCCAGCACAGGTGCGCAACTCCTGGCGCTTCAATGCGCCCGAATTTTTTTTGTTTAAGCGGCGGATTCGCCGCTGTCGCCGTACGTTTGCGAGCACGTGCAGAGAAAGGACAGAAAATAATTAATCTCTTTCTTCTCGTTAGAAAAACCGCTATATTGCACCCAACCACTCCCTACAACGCGGTGGCTTCTGCCTCCCACGCGATTCAGTCACGCAGGGCGTGAACGTTACTCTCCTTTGTTGGCGAGCTCGAGCACGCGTGCCGCTTCTTCCGCTCAGTTCTCTCTACGCCGCGTTCTAACCTACTACTTACTCGCGTTTCTCTTTCCGAAAAACCACTTATCGGGTCGTCGTCGCTGGTATAATCTCTCCTTCGCGACGCTCGGAAACCTTGCGTGCCTTATGGCAAGCTGGCTTCCCGCGACCAATCTCTCTCCCGTGCTCTCTCGCGGAAGGTAGGCCGTTGGCTCACCCATTGGCGTCCTTCCCGTCAGGTTTGCTTCAGCGCCTTCTTTATCCCTTTCGATCGACGGTGACTGGGCCGTGGCAGTCCTCTCGCCAGCGCTTCCTCACTGCTCACCCTGGTCGCCGGGATGCACCTCGGGAAAGCCGTAAGAATTTCCTTTCCCAAGCTCTCGACACTATTCTCACACTTGTTTCTCGCGCTCGCGAACCTCCGCGCTGCTTAATCCTTAACCAGGGCTCATGAGATACTGCCGGTCCGGCGTGCGCCAGTCGCGCTCGCTACCTCCTCTACTCCTCAGGCCGCAGCAAAGCCGCGCTCTGATTGGCTATCTCTTCCTGATTGGCTAAGCCTCTCTCTCGCGACGTCGCTCGTCTCGGCGCTTCGTGGAACGATGCCGCGTGCTCACCAGGCCCGGAAATTCTCGAACTCGTACTTTCGAATAAAAACGGAACTTTAGAGTGGCTTGAAACCAGTGTGGGAGTTCCACAGGGTTCTTACCTGGGACCCTTGCTGTTTACCGTCTCTGTCAACGACTTGCAAAATATACTCGATGGCAATACAATTAAACATCTTTTTTACGCGGATGACCTCCAGATCTATCTACACACCAACAAAGATAATTTCCTGGACGGCGTGGCTCGACTGGCAGAAGCGGCACGATTACTTTCTGGCTGGGCGGTGAGCTCCGGTCTGCGACTTAACTTCGTGAAAACCAAGTCTATATTTTTCGGGTCCATGAAAAACGTTAAGGAGAACCACCTTAAAATAATGTTTGTTATGCTGTCATATTTAAAAAAAAATAAATAAATTAATAAATAAAATGATTGAAGTTTAAAATACATTATAATATGTGTTATATATAATTAAAACGAAAAAAAAAGTTATAAATATTTTTTTTATGGCCTTATATGCTCAAAAATGGCTATGCTAATAAGCATGCTGTTTTACTGACCGCAGGATTCAAAGACACTGGAGCATCATATTAAAACAAATCAATAGTTTTTTTGTGTTGTAAGTGTTTTCATGGTCCGAGTGTGCGATTTTAAAAAAACAGCTAGCCGTTAAAAGTTTGATGGAATGAAAGTCAAAATTTTTGTATTTTTCTTGATTGTATTGAAATTTTTGGCTATTGTTCCATACAATTTTTTAAGGTTAGCTTCTTTTTTAAAATCCCACACTTGGAATATGAGAACACTCACAACGAACAAAATAACCATTGATTTGTTGTAATACGATGCTTCAGTACGCTTGAATCTGATCTTGAATCTTGAATATTAACTTTTGTCAAATAACATTGAATATTACAGTTATAAGTATTTCACTATTTTTTTTTATTAATATTACATTTTTGTTCAATATATATCACATTATTCACTTTTTTAAACTTTTGCAAACTTTGGTGTTCATCACTGACTGAGACTACTAATAGCGACTGGTATAGTTCATTGATAACTTCTCGTAATACTTGTAATTCTCTGACTGCGTCTCAATACTTATTAGACCTCCAAATACGCCAAGCCTAATCTGTAAACACAACATATAATCTTAGAATTAAAAATTACAATTATAAGTGTTAAAATGTTGTATTTGTGCTTTTTATACACGCCACTTACAATTAAAATAAAATTTCAGTATCCGCCACTGACATATTTATTATCAGCAGTGGGAATATTCAATTGTCTTCTCAATCTTCGTGCTTCTTTTGAATTCATTTCTATTTGTTTTTCAGCTTCCTTGATACGTAATTGGTCTTTTATCACTGCATCATATAATGCATTTTTGCCAGATTCAATATCAAGGTTAGACATGAGAAATAATAATCCTTTCCAGCCAGTCGAAAACATAATGCACGCTATATAGCTGATATTTCTAATGTTTCAAGTCTAACAAAATCAGTCTTTGGTGCGATGTTCCATAAAACATTATTTAAGTTAGCATTCTACGTCTGTCCACCTAAATATTTTCTAAGAAGCTCCGGCTCAGACAGTTTTTTAAACACATCTTTAATTTCATCTAAAATGGCTTTTGGTATTGCTGAAGAATGGACATAATCTTGTTCATTATAATATTAAATAATTGTAAAAACACCATTGTAAGATCTATGACCTCGACGCTGCCATGTACCATCACCTTGAACATCTATGAGTCGCGTACAAGCTACAACTTCGTCTGAAGTATTTGTCAATTCCGATTCATTCTCTGACGAATAGCTTCTTGATTGGAATCATCAACTTCAACAGTTTCTTTGCTTGAATTCTGAGTAAGTTTGATTTCCTCTTCAACGGCATCAGTCATGAATATATGAGCGACATTACAGGTAGCTGTTTTCTGATTTTAGTAAAACTTGGGATTTGCACTGGAGCAGGAAAATCCATCACTCCACAAAAACTTCTGAGGCTTTCAAGGCCACCCTCAACTATTCTCATGGCAAGAACACTACTGTTACGTCGGAATGAACGCAACTCACCAATATACTTACTTTTATTCGAGTTCCTATCGTCTGTTATTTATGGTTTATTTAGATTTTACAAGGAAATCCCTTTTGGCTTCCGCAGACGCGGTCACTGCCTTCCTGGAAAGGGAACCGGATAACGAAATCACTTAGACGGGGTTAAGTTTTAAAGCAACTAGTATAATGTATTTCACACGTGTTAGAGAAAAGAGAAAAGTATCTTGTAGTGTCTAAATGCGTAAGTGTGTGTGTGTGTGTGTGTGTGTGTAGAGATGTGAACGGCAGGAGATTGCAGCTGTGGATCCTTGTCGCTCCTTCAGCCTGGTGTCGGTGGTTCAGTGCGGTCAAGCTGGTGTCCGTCTCGGATCCCATCGGCTCGTTCCTCCTTCGAGCAGGTGCAGACAGATGGGCGCCTTGATGTGTCGTTTCTCCTCTTAGCGACGGGAGAGGATCGTGTCTCAGTGATCGTGGCACTTATACAACTTGGACACTTGGTTCCACGGCGGTAAAACTGTTTGTTTTCCCGATCAATTCCACTATTCTCACAAGTCTATATTTTTTTAGCGATAAAGTCTTTTTTACTGATCTTACTCACGACTGGTAGCGATTCAATATTAACTGGTTCGGATTTATTGGTCTGGCGACTGGCAGCAATTCGACTTGTAAGGCGATTTCAGGAAAACTGACGACGTTCACCCTTTTGCTCCCGGTCTTTATATACTGGAGAATCTGTAGCGTTGATTTTGCATATTAGGAGTGCCTAATATTCTCACGACTTTCCTCTCGACTTGCGTGATCTCGTAAAAATTTTATTACTTTCAGTTTTTAGGAAAAGCCTGCGAACTGTCATGTGTATCTTTTCTCGATTTGTTTGCGGGAGAACGTGCTCGACTGATGCTTGTTCTTCGCATAGCTATTTTGATTTCCGTCGCTTTTCGTCAGGAATATCGCGACTAGTTTAGTGAAATCTTTTTGTTTCGTCGCCGTCATTTTTTTCTTGGCATTAGCCATTCTTTCGGGTGATCTTCGCCTTAGATTCTGTCGCTACGCCTCTAATTCTATTTTTGTAGGAATGCATTTTAGTGGGAAATGCTGCTTCTTGCGGCTGCTGCGATGACGGTGCTCGCGAGTGTCTCACATATGTGTTTTTCTCGTTTCGTGTAAAATTTGTATGACTTACTTAAATTGGCGTCGTAGGCGCGTAATGGAATCGGGGATTCCATTGCACTACGTATGTTTAGTTCATGAATATTTGATTTTTTACCAATTTTCTTGCAATAAAAAAAAAGTATCATGTTTACACTTGTCACAAAAAATACTATACTTTCCACCTAATCAATACTACAACTTTCTTCATACATTTTGATATTTCCACCACATTTACACACTAAATTATTTTCAAGAATTGTAAAAAGAAGTCTCATATAAAAAATCCTATAACCTTCAAAACTGACGTCTGGATAGTAAACAGAAGAACATTTATAAGCAGAAAGAACTTTTTTTTATAATTCGCATTACAGACTTTTGGACGTTTTTTTTTCTCTGCCAAGAGATATTTTTTTTAGCAATTTCTGTATGACGGTTTCTTGAATACATTTTATATTTTTTATTCAAATCAGAAGAAAACTATAGCATAACATAAGTATGTCAACATTAGGCTACGTATGCATGAAAAAAAATAGCTACTAAGCTGATTCTACAATAACGCGCTATCTATGTATGTATGTATACACACGTGCACACATACACACACACACACATATATATATATATATATATATATATATATATATATATATATATATATATATATATATATATATATATACACGCGCGCGTGAAATGAAAAAGAATTTGTACATGCAGTACTAAGGCAGAGTCTATAATAACGCGCTATGTATCACATGCTAATTATGTGTGTATATATATATATATACAGGGTGACCCAATTTAAACGGGCACCGCTCATAACTCGTCAGGGACAGCCACAATCGAAAAAATGGTAGAGACCAAAGTTGTAGGATATCGAAGGGGCAACCCGATGGTGACCTTGGATTTGACTTTGAATGCGTTTTTCAAGGTCATTTGAAGGTCAACTTTGGTTTTTTAAATAGGAACCCCATTCTTTTATTGCGGGAATGGAAAGAGCGGTAAATTTTACGTTCAGAATGGTATGTTCGGTTGCGGCACTGAAGGTCATCTCAATGTCCTGCAGCCAGAATGAAACCCCGCCTACGTAATTCCTCTAGCAACGCCAAATTAAAAAAAAAGTGGTAGAGACCAAAGTTGTTGTATAGGGCGGGGGGGGGGGGAGAATTGTGACCTCGAATTTGAGCCAGTCCTACAAGGT
>QLSS01000178.1:102997-144854 GCA_024372645.1 Trichomalopsis sarcophagae | reverse complement strand
ACAACTATGGTCTCTACCACTTTTTTTTAATTTGGCGTTGCTAGAGGAATTATGTAGGCGGGGTTTCATTCTGGCTGCAGGACATTGAGATGACCTTCAGTGCCGCAACCGAACATACCATTCTGAACGTAAAATTTACCGCTCTTTCTATTCCCGCAATAAAAAAATGGGGTTCCTATTTAAAAATCCAAAGTTGACCTTCAAATGACCTTGAAAAACGCGTTCAAGGTCAAATCCAAGGTCACCATCGGGTTGCCCCTTCGATATCCTACAACTTTGGTCTCCACCATTTTTTCGATTGTGGCTGTCCCTGACGAGTTATGAGCGGTGCCCGTTTAAATTGGGTCACCCTGTATATATAAGTTAGTATGCGCGCGTATGTGTTTAATTGCACAGACACACAAAAAAATAAAAAAGGTTTGTACCATGAACGAGATTATAGTATTCCCATGTATGTAGTATCACTGAATCCAAATCTGATCTCAGAATCGCTCCATCACCTCAGGATTCTGAGATAATTGAAAAAATTGAGTTTCGACTACCCTTTAAATTCAAAGTCAAATATATTTTTTAAACGAATAAATGTATGGCTATTATATAGTATTCATTATTCCCTTTAAGATTACCTTTGCACTATTTCAATGAAATTCTTTGTTATCGAGATTATTCGTATTTAAAATTTTGCAAATATGTGTATTCAGCAGTAATCAGAATTTAAAACAATTTGAAAATTTAAAATACGAATATCTCAAAAACAAGCAATTTCACTTAAATAGGGCAAAGGTAATCTTGAAAGGAATAATGAATACTATATAATAGCCATATATTTATTCGTTTAAAAAATACTTGACTTTGAATTTCAAGGATAGTCGAAAATACAATTTTTTCAATTATCTCAGAATCCTGAGGTGATGGAGCAATTCTGAGATCAGATTTGGATTCAGCGGTACTACATACATGGAAATACTATAATCTCGTTCTTGGTACAAACCTTTTTTATTTTTTTGTGTTCCTGTGTTGTTAATGAATTATTCTTTTGCTAACTTCGATCGTAAATTTCATATTTACCGGAAAAACATTAATTTTGCAATAAATAATTTCCCTACATTTTCTAAACAAAATAATTTTACGCAAATCTGATAGTGAAAACGTGATCAGCAACGCTAAAAACAGTAGACAACCGATCTGTTATCAATTTTTTATTTGATTTTCAAAAGTCGGTTTAAGGTGATTAGGTCCCCTTAATGATATTAAATCATGGAACTTGCTTGGGGTTCCGTTGCAGGACGGAGTGATCGTCCCATTCAGTGAGACGGTCGTTAGTCTCGGTGTTGTATTGGATAGCAAACTTACTTGGAAACCGCAGGTGGATGCTATCACGAAAAAAGTAAATAAAGCCCTGTATAGCCTGCGATTTATCAGGGGCTGTACCACTAAGACTCTCCGCAGAAGACTGGTTGAGACACTTATCCAACCGCACATCGATTACTGTGCTGTGATTATCCTGGACGCGTCTACCGAACAACGAATACGGATACAGAGACTGAGCAATTCGTGTGTGAGATTCATCTTCGGGGTTAGGAGGAATGAACACATCAGTCCTAACTGGAGGAGTCTAGAATGGCTTCGCACAGATTCCAGAAGGCTCTACTTTGGGGCCATTCTATTCTACAGAATAATCAGGATCAGTGAACCTTCATATTTGGCCTCATTGTTCAATAAATACAAGCAGAGACCCTCCAGTAGGGGAGTTCCCCCGGAACTGGGCATCCCTACCGTGAGTACTGGAACCGGGGCTAAGGCCTTCCAGGTACAGGGTGCTCGGTTCTGGAACTCTCTCCCTTCTACTCTGCTAAACCTGCCATCTGTCGCCTCCTTTAAGAGAGCACTACGGCGGCACCTGCTGGCCACTGAATAGTAACGACTCTGAGCCCTCTGGCTCTGTATTCTTAATCTTAATCTAGTTTTTAATCTAGTCAGACTCGGCCCTTAGGCCGTAATAATTCTTTCAGTATTACGTATTTTAGATTTCAAACGCGCAATGCAGATAGGTCTATGACCAAACCTTAAATGTACAGCGTAATATTAGAAAAGTTTAATGTGATAACTAATATGACGAAATGTGATTTTATGTGATTTTATGTGACGGTATTTTTACATATCTTATTATCTCTTTTTGTTAGACTGTATGCGACACAGTCTTTGTGATCTAATTTGTATTGTGGCCAAATTCCCTGCTCGCTTCTTCTAGACGTCCCCACGATAACCCTCGAACTTTACACCCCACAATAAATATCACAAAGACTCTAACTTAAATTTCTCCAGCTCGTGTGTTCTGCTTGGGCGTCATACAAAAAGTGCGCGAACGGGAGAAAACCGCGCTATTCACCACTCGCTCCCACTTCTCCTACCCCTCGGTTCTCCTCGCGCGCGGTCCCATCGGCCGAAAACCGACGCGTATAAGCTTTGCACGGTTCATCTTCCCCGCTCCTCGTTTCCCCGACGGCGCGAAGCTCGGCTCAGCTCCACGATTGGCGCACGCGCTCTCCTCTTACGCTCTCTCTCTCTCTCTCACTCGCACTCATACTATTTCTATCTCCGCACTGGCGCAGCAGCGCCACTCTCTACACGTTTCTTTGTTTCTCTTCTCTCTTCCTCGGCGCCGTCCTTCCTCCGCTCCAGTGATGTTCCATATTCACGTGCACTACCTCGGCCGAACCTTCACTATATCTAGGTCTGTCCCCGCGAGGTAGTCAAGCAGCTTGACACCCTGGGTATTGGTATCCGTATTTCTCCATACTCTGTGATGTGAGTTGGCATCGCACCCTATAATCAGTGGAAGGTTGTTAAGCATACCGAGTTCCACTAACGTCTGGACTTGCTTTGGTGGGTTGTCTGTATTGTCGAATGGTAGGTAGGCGGAGGCTATCAGATCCTCCAACTCTATATACCTCATCACAAACCATACACACACATACTGCTGTTGTTACTAGTTTTTGCTTACGACATGTAAAATTACGGCTATTGTCGGAAGGCTTGTTTCGCCGCAACGCCATGTTGATGATATTTGGTGAGACTTAGTAATATTGTTTAAAAAAAAACAATGATATTTTCTAATTAATCCATTAACGCCCAAAACAGAGAAATCGTAACTATGTTTTCAACCGTAAATCTATCACATATTTCACGGATATATTCAAAGCAAACATACTTTTTCTTAAGTATTTTTTTCTCTACTTTTCATTTCTGGTATCAGAATTGCATATTTTTCACTCAAAAATCCAATATGGCGACGTTTAAAAAAAAATGCAAAATTTCGATACTTTTTTTTTTTTAAATCCAATTTCTTGTTGTGTTAACGTTGAGGACGGAACTTTATTTTTCAACTATGAGTGCATAAATGAGTTGTACTTTAAATTCAGTTTCGTCCCGAATCCAGAAATTCAATATGGCGGCTAGAAAATGGCGTCTGAAGCGTAAAATTTTGCCCAAACTTTCACGAATTTTTTTCTCGAATATAATGCATTCGACGAAAAAATCAATAAGAATAAAAAGTGCTTAGAATCAATCAAGGAATATGTCTAAATTTTTTCACTGTGTTTTGAGCAACTTTTTTATTTTTACCAATTGGCAATTTATGACAAATTGGAAAATTTCATCGAATCGTCTCGAAAAAATTCAGATATACTTCTTGGTCAATTCTAAGTACTTTTTATTCTCTAACTTTTTCTTATATAACACTTTGTTTTTGAGTAAAAAATCAAAAACCTTAAAAATTTTTTTTATTTTGGAAAGTAGAGAAAAAAATACTTAAGAAAAAGTATGTTTGCTTTGAATATGTGATAGATTTACGGTTGAAAACAGAGTTACGATTTCTCTGTTTTGGACGTTAATGGGTTAAAACAAACTTAGATTTTAATAGTTATGATTACACGATTTCTATTTAGTTTTTAAAATATTCGGTTTGATTCTTTTCACTTAAAAATCAACTGCTAATCGTATGTGAAAAAAATTGTTTTTCAAAATAAGAATTCATACAGATGCAAAATTACCATTTTCTATAAATCTATTCGGTGGAAATATTTGAAATTATTTTTATCCAAGTTTAAATTAGTTGATTTATTGATAAAGAATCATATTGTTCCTAAATTCTTAAAACCTTAAAGAAGGCATGTGTTGAAATTTAGAAACAATAAAATCTTTCACACTACGATGCATGATATTTACAATACTTAATCGTTTATATTGAAGTTAAAATTACTTTGTTATAGCCTTTCTGCTTAGATTTTAAATTAATAATGTCAAATCGAAAGGCGCATTGTCGTGCAAGTATTCAATGCATCGAAAAGGTTTAATAGAACTTCTGCCATGGTCGAAGTGTAAGTGCAGAGTTTAGATAGTTTGAGGGGGCATTAGGCTTACGGACATCATTGTGAGAAAAATTGCGTTTTCCTATTTATATTTTGATTTAAAAATTTTGATGTATTAATGTTTTATAACTATTTATAGGTGGTGAAATTCTCTCCAGATGGATCATTACTAGCCCTTGGATCTCGGGATAATAATATTTACATTTATCAAGTCAACGACGATTCAACCAAATATAGCCGTGTAGGGCGATGCATGGTAAACAATTTACTGTTGTTGTTTTATAAAAAAAAAAATGAAATTTTATTCTAGTACAATGTTAATTTTTAAGTGTAATTTGTACTTCAGATAAACATAGATGTATTTACAATTTACTCCACCCTCAGAAATCTTTATCTTTGTATTATGATTTTGATTTCTTTTTTTTAAATTAATGCAATTCTAGAGGGGGCACAACACCTTTAAATAAATAATAACAATTTTTCATAAAAATCTTTTTTAATAATTATGGGGATGAACCAACATTTTTTTACTGTTAGTAGACATATTCACCTACATTTTTACTATTGTGAAACCTCTCTACACTTCTATGATCCCTAACTTATAGTAAGGAGTTTCTTCCAACCCATAGTTCAGTGACTGGAAGATTCCAAGTGAACGGACGGACCAAGTAAGCTTAAACTCAAAAATGTTGTTTAAAAGCACATTGGTTATAGTATAAATAGAGAGATCTAAATTTAAATATGTTGAACGAAATTTACATTAAAAATATGCTAAATTTTATAAGAATTTAATTTAAAAAATCAGTGAAATGATTATAAAAATGTTCCTACATTGTAACGGTTGCTAGTGCAATCTATGTACGTCGAGCACGTTATGACGTCTCTCCGGGACAATCAACATTATGTATAATACTTCGTTTGTTACAGCTACTAAAAGCGCAGTGCATAAGGGATGAAGAGAGAGAGAGAGAGAGAGAGAGAGAGAGAGAGAGAGAGAGAGAGAATCTCTCACCTGGTGTACTAGTAGCTAGGATCAGCACGCCTGGTGCGTTGTGTTTTGTTCCAGACGTAACCGAGGGCTACTAAGGATAATAGAAGGACCCCGAGGGTTTTTGGAGTCGAGCTCGAACGACACACTTGCTCTGGCTGGCAACTAAGACGGACCTCCACAGAATTCAAGAGGCAAGCCTCAAAGTCATCCTTAGATTAATAAACCACGTTCTAGATTACTACTTTAATTTTTGTGTTTTGATTTACGGAACTCTCTCCAGCTTCTGGCGTTTTGTGACCTCCCCGCATTCAGCGTATTACAGATCTCCATAAGTAGAATCACGAATAATAATGACGGCTAAGCTAAACACATTCAAAATTAAACTCTTTTATGCATACCATAACTAATGTACTTTTAAACAACATTCTTGAGTTTGAGCTCAATTGGTCCATCCGTTAACTTAGCTGCGGCTCAGATACGGCGTTTCCGAAGCCTCGGCTGAGATACGGCGATCCCGAAGCCACCACCGGGATACGGCGTTCTCGAAGCCGCGGCTGAGATACGGTGATCTTCCAGTCAGCCGTCGATATATAGTATGCGAAAGAGAGAGGGCATGTTGACGCGAGCGAGTGAGAGAGAGCGAGAGAGAGAGAACACGTGCCAGTAGAGAGAGAAGAAAGCGCGCTCAGAGTGGGGATGTCTTCGCTGAGCCGCCGTATGCGTGCGAGAGAGGAAGCAAGAGACCGCAGGGTGGGGATGTCTCCGCTGAGTCGCCGTATGCGTGCGAGAGAGAAGGCAAGAGACGGCAGGGTGGGGATAGCCAGACATAACGGCGCCGAAACGCATTCCAACCAATTCACTCCGTCCCATAAGAAGTTATCACTTCAAAAATCGTATGTAACACTTCGTACAGGCTCCGAATAAAAATTATAAATTATAATTAGAAACTAAAAATCTTTAAACAAAATTATAGATTTTATCCGAGTATTTCGCACTCTCCCACTCCCAATTAAACGCTTCGGTTCAGCTGAGCTCACAGCTAACAACGCAACACCAGCAGCGCTACGAGCCAGCGAGCGGCAGTAGCAGAAGACGGCAGCAGAAGAGGGAGAGCGTGCAACATGCCCCTTATATCTATGTATACCGAGCGGCGAGCGCAGCGGCGCAAGAGTAGGAGTAGCGGAGCGGCGGCGCAGCGTATAATGTATTATAATGTATTAGTATGAATGGTTTTTGTATATAGGTGTAAATTTCTGTGTGAATGTATGAATGTGAAAGTAATTTAGGCGGCACGATCCCCGCTTGCTCCGAGGCCTATATAAGGACCCGCACGATCTGTACCAGCTCACTAGCTGAAGCGCAACTTAAGCACCAGCGCAACTAAAGCGCCTAGTCCCTGCTCTTGAGCAATTTATGCCTTGAGCCGGTAAACAACTTAGAATATTTTCAAATATTTCTATACTTATAAAATTTCAAGATAGGCAACGATATCGCATCATAACGCGTATCCGTCCTATAATTATAAAATTTTCGATTCTTGTCACAACTAACTTATTGTTAGAACAATTTCATTACCGAATAAAAACTTATAAAATTTTCGAACACGAGCTATCAGATAACGCAAGCTTAAGCGTATCTGCATATCTATTTATTTTTGTAAGAATCAAAGCGGATTTACTTATTTGATTTATTTAATATTTAGAATATATGCAATAGTTACGCAATATTCTATAATATATTTATTTGAATATACTTACTTTTGGTTATAAAGAACAAAAATCTTTTTATTTGCAATGAATCCTCACTACCTTGTATCCCGGACCTGAACTACTTTTTTAAAAAATCATTATAAAAAATTATAAAATAAACTCATTCTGAATCTGTCGTCAAAATTACGACACAGATTAAGTAAATGTTCACTGCTTTTCTATAATAAGATTAATATATCTTACACTCCAGGACCGAGAAAAGTCGTGACCGTTTCACGTAAAAGATGGATGTTTATATGAGACATTTTGTAAATCAAAAATAAGGTCAAATAATTCATTCAGTTTACTAAACGATAACAGATTTTCCTGAATAAATAAATTTATAGTTAATAGAGAACATCAGAAATGAATTAACAATTTGTACTATTGTCTGAATAAGAAAATGTCTAAGAAAACATTATAGTATTTTACCAATAGTTAACAAAATTGAAGAGAATCCTACAGTTATAGATACTACAGATGTTAAAAGTATTTGTATTTTCGTGAAAGTTCTTCGAAATATGTACATTTTGTCATTACCAAATATGTTACATTACGAATATCAAAAGAGCATTCTATATTAATGAAATATATTTTGTAATAAAAAACATACAAATTTACCAAATACTTACTTAGTACTTCTAACCACAAATATACTTCCTGATACTGTTTTTCTCTCTCTATCAATTAAAATTTTTATGATTATTGTACAATTATTTACAAGTTATCAAAATCAGCAATTTACAATTTTAAAAATATAAATAATATTCAACAAGATTCTATTAATCTTTGCAGACGATACAATTTATCAATAACTATCAACAATCTTTTTGAATAATTATTTCGAAATAGAAAACGCGAACAAATTTTATTCAATTGTAGCAAATATCAATTCAAAGTATAATATTTTAATGTAATAAAAGGTTTCATGATTTTCATCTAAAAATCATCTGCTGATCAAATGCGAAAAAATGGGGTTTATAAAATAAGAGGTCACATGCTTCTCACCTAAAAATAATCTGCTAATTAAATACGGAATTTTCACGCTTTTCCCTTGAAAATCACCTGGAAATCATCTGATTTTCACTGAAGCTTTTTCAGTAGGGTTGCTGTGTCTACTTTTGATTTTCATATAAAATTCACACGTCGTGACTGCGGCGATGCACGCGAATTCTCACTCATTGCCCTGAACGCCTCCGTCGATTTTTTGTCCTTGGACTTGCTGAGATCGTTGCCATAGTTGCATTTCTTGAACTTATTTCCGGGCTGGAGGAGAAGACGGAATAATCCTTGTAGCCCTACTTAGCTTATTTTAGGGACGTGGGTGTATAAGTTTGGGGAAGAAAAGAATGGTCGAGATCTTACTTATTATAATAAGTCGTTTGGATCACAATTGAAAACGATGAGGTCGACGTTGAACTTCAGTAGCAAGAGCTCGGTGAAGTCAAAATCCAATGTCCCAGGCCGCTGCTTAGTTTTTACTCCATCGATACGAGCCAGGGATGCTGTTTGACTCTTTTTGCATCTAGCATTCAACATGCCGTATCTTTGACAACCCATTCTATGAGTGCTTGAATCGCTGACGGACATTAGGCGCTTAGTTTGCGCATAATTCTTATGTCAAACGGTACACTAGCAGTAGATGTAACACAAGCTATTCAGCAAATGCACAATCACTCACAACAGACGGATTCATGAGAGTTCAATTAGCAAGGCCTCGTGCGTACAGACGAGCTCTGAAACGCTACTTTCAGGATATGTTAAATGTTTACTCAAGGCTTGATATACTCTGCTGCTGAGTGAACCTCTTTTGTCTTAATCAACACTGATCTATTTTCATTAAAGATTCAATAAATAACTAAGTAGATTAATCTCTAGCCTTAAAAATTGAATGAGCTTAATTATCCTAAACTTACGTAACGTTGCTTTTGTTGTATATTTTTTTAATCTTGATGTAACTTTTTTTTTATTGATTGAACTTATTTTTTAATAAATTCTTTTCTAATTTTCTCTATTTACTACAAATTTATTTAATCAGGCAAATCTGTTATCATTTAGCAAAATGAATGAATTATTTGACCTTCTTTTTGATTTACGACATGTCTCATACAAACATCCATCTTTTACGATTTTTGAATATAATTTGTATATCATTTATTGATACATTTAGACTTGTTAATACCTCTCTACCAAAATAACTAATTTTAGAAAGTTGTATTAAATGATCAAGTTGTCATATCCTAAGCTCATAAGAGTTGTCATCGAACCGTAACTCTACGGGTTATTTACTCAATAAACATGAACGGGGACAAAACCGATTCTGTACGATTAGCACCACGGTTGCTTGATTGCCTACGCGATCCTGAGGAACGACTGTAAGCAAATCCAGCTGAGAATATTTCCTAATTACCCTATCCGACCGCGGCAACTGCTGAGCGAGAGAAAGAACGAGAGTATTGTATGCTAATAACGGTTAGAGTGCGCTATTAGCATACAATACTCTCCTTGATTATAGCTATAAAGTGCAGCAGCGATTTTAACAGGTATGCGAGAGAGAAAGAGAGAGAAATAGGCTTAATCTAAGTGATTATGTTAAGTAAATTTACCTTTTTTTTTGTAGTCGGCGGCAGTCAACCGTAAACCTTGATGTCTTCTTGCTGCTCGGCTTCTTGCTGGGGATTTCTGTATTTCGTAGTATGCTCTTTGGCGAGAATTCTATTGCACAACGAAAACTCGTTTAATTATTTTTCACTATCAGCGGGATTATGGCAGTAGGATAAGGTCCTTCAATCAAATATCAGTTTGGTTCTTTTTTTATTGAATTGCAGCGCGATTTTATTCACGTTTATTGAAATATACTATAATTTCCACAACTATGACTCGCGATAAAAAATATAAGAGACGAGAAGGAAAACTCGGCACTGTTAAAATTTCGGAACTAAAACAGAACTGAGATATGACTACTCTAAGCGACGGTTCGAACTGAAATGACTCCTGGTTTCCGCGAGATGATGCGATTTAATTAAAAACTGCTTCAGATATTCACTACCCTTCCACCTCGCTTTTTTTCAAAGTCTGGCGCTTCTTATGCAAATACGTGCTAGTGCCGATGCTATTCAAATTACTTGACTCTCCCAATCCCTGATACTAATGTGTATGTATGCGTGTCTGTAGTATCACTCGGATATTCTAATTGTTGTTACGTGTGATTTTATTTATTTCCTATCCCTTCTTATGATTTTACTTACTTATAATTCTAAATGTATATAATAATATTATTTTTCGATATAATAAAAATATTATTGTTTTATGTCGCTCAAATCGTCAGTTCTCTCCTATCATTCATTTTCTAATTATTTTTAAGCGGCCTCAACTTCCATTACTCCATTACAGCCTATTGTATCGCTGTGACTACCTGCTCTTCTACCTGCTCACATATGCAACGGGTAGAAAAAAATGAAAAACGTCAGCTAAAATATTTTTTTTAACACAAGCACGATTTTTGCGTTTTTCTGACCTATTAAGCGGGACTAAAGTAACTTTTTTCAGACCAGCGGGCAAAACAAAATTTTAGCGGGCGTTTTTCTTTTTAGAGGATAAGGAAGACTTATCTCCACTCAACTTATAGATGCGGGGTGGATCCAAGTCAATCATCATTCCTCGAGTGTGTTTCTCTCCTCATTACTAACCTTGAGTCACATATCTAACGTGATCGAGTACTAACTCTTTCTGGACCGTTTCGGTTCTGTTCACTTTTTGGATAACCATATCCACCTGCGCTTTCCACGTTAATTTAGAATCCGTGATTACACTAAGGTTAGTTACTGTGGGAGAAAGATGCCGTCCCGCATCTTAATACCGGGAAAGTTCAATCCCTGCATTGATTAATGTTATAGTCCGATCCAAAAATTATAGCTTTAGTCTTGCCAGTACTAAGATGCAAAGCGTTATCGGAGGCCCACCCCGACACAGCTCTCGCCACAGCTGACTTTTCATACCGTCACGAAGATTGTCTCTAATACATTAAGTGTAGTTTTGCAGATCATTCGCGTATAGCAAATATGCGACACTATTCGTTAACAGTTCTTCCGGTCTCTCTGATCTCTTGAAGTCAGTTATTACGCCTAAGACTGAACATGAGAGGTCTCACTTGTGAGACGCCAGAGACGCTCCCACCTGAGACCTCTACTCCTGCCATGGCGACGCCGGCAACCAAGTCGGCCCAGCAGAGCATCAAACCTGCACAGAGTAAGCCCTACCCGCCTCTGGGAAAATCTCAGGTGAGTGTTCGCGCCGGACCAGTGCTCTGAACCAAGTCGGCAACACCTTGCGTCTCTCCTTACCAGCAGACGCGGCGAGCGGCATCGACGCCGTGCGCAAATACGCGATCAGGTGATCGCGACAATAGTAGTGCGGCGTACAGCTCCTCTTTCCACTCCAACACGAAGCAGGAACAGCGGGAGAGCAACTTACCAATCAGCAATACCTCTGCCGGGCGGTTCACTGACACCAAGGCGCCCGCCTCACTGGGACAGCAGGAAAATGGCCAGTAGAGCCTGAACGCACCTGTCGGGTGGGTCACTGACCCACAGGCGCCCGCTTCGCTGACTTCAGCGTCGGCTGCCGAGTCATCTGCACAGGATACTGCGAATATACAGAAGATTCGAGCAAAGGATGCGCCATTGGGAGATACCAGCCATCTAGGTGTCTCTAATATTTCAATCCCTGTGAGCACGATGGAGCTTTTCTTCCAGCGGTTTGACATGCTCCAGGATCAGCTTGATGGGCTGAGGGCTCTCGTGAGCAGGGGTTCAGTGCCACGTGGCATCTCCTCCGCCCTGGCAGAGGGGGGCGCCACAGTCGGCACGGAGGAATTCAATATCTCTGCTCTTGAGATCCAGCTAGTCGATAACATCAGCACGTCTAAAAAATTGCTCGACGCCAACAGGTTGCTCATGGACGATAATAGTACTCTTAGGGACGAGTTGCAACAAACGCAACAATTACTTAAAAAGCTTCATCGTGCTCGCCAGGACTTTGACACGGACTCGATGCCGGTTTCGGACTGCGTTCCGATGCTAGCCTCGAGTCCTAATATTATTACCGAGCGTGAAGCCACCAAGGTAGCGGGAGCACGAAAATGCTCCTCCCCTTGGATGGCACGTGATGGCGGCGGCGCAGGGTCGGGGGGTGGCAGTGCTGAGGGTGCGAGGTCATAATTAATGGACTGATACAAGATGGTGATAATTTCAACGAGAAAATCTCGGGCGTAGCTGTCTTCGCACTGCTTGGCACCGTTCTTCCCGCCTTGCAGAAGAGCGACATCGCCAGTATTCGTGTACTGCGCGTGCGTAGACCAGACAGAGCTCAGCAAGAGCAAAGGAATAGCAAGATCCCAACAGGATCAGCGACGTCTCGAGGTGTGCTGCCATCACTCGTGGTCAAGCTTGCGAACCCGGCCTTGGTCAGAGAAATTATGCGAGCGAAAAGCTCACTAGCTAACAGTTACCTGACCACAAACGACATCAAGCCCGGTGTTCTAGACTAGGAGGCTGCTTGACCAGACATAAAGTTTTTATAAATGAAATGTTGTCCCAGGAAAAATTCTTGTTGTTTGGAAACTTGAGGCCCATTGCACAGGAACTGAGCTTCAAATATGTCTGGCATGCGGGTGGCAGGTTCCTGGCCATGGGCAGGGGGGGGGGGGGGACGAGCGCGCGCACGTGTTTGCATCTGCTGCCGAATTGCAGGCCATTCTCATCATCCACGCCCTCTATTTGACTGGCGAGGCCCCTTGAAAATGCGCCAGGCTTAGGGCTGAGGGCGAGCTTTCTCAATGTGAACTCGCTCAGGGCTCGCATTGGGATTGTCCGTAATTTTCTGGCAGAGCGCCCCTCATATGAAATTTTTGGTTTCGCAGAGACATGGCTGGATCCGATTGTGGATGACAGCCTGGTTAACATCGGGAGATATTCCATCATTAGACAGGACCGCAATGTAAACGAAAGTGGCGTCACCTTATTTGTACACAATGGTTTAAATATTAAAAAGCTTGTTTCTTCTGACACTATGGGTCTAGGAAAACCTGGAATCCCAGAGTACCTTTTTTGCAGCGTACATAGGGGCGACTCACCTCCGGTGCTTCTCGGCGTAATTTACAGGCCCCCAAAAATTCCGATGCAAAAGGACTCAGACCTCTTTGATGTATTGCGGGACTTATGCGGTGAATTTAGTCATAAGATCATAATGGGTGATATAAACTCAGATCTACTGCCCCCGGGTTAAAACAACTGTGTAATCTAATCTAATCTAATCTAATCTAATCTAATGCGTTTCTACGAAGTTTTAGCGAAACTTAAAATGTTACTATTACAAAGCTTCCTCTAAAAGAAAGCAAACTGAATAAAACAGAAAATAACTATTAATAAAGTAAAGACAACAATTTTTTCATAGTTCAAAACAGTTTTGTTTATTTTATAATTGTTATCTTCTACATTCACTAGTTTTTTCCCAATCAAAACAGCTATCTTTGGATTTCTACACATTTTTCATAATTTTTTTAAAACATGCTTTTAATAACATAATAGAATCTAATGAAAACAGTTAAAATCTGGTACCATCCGCAGTAAATTAAAAAACAAAACTAAAAAATAACTAATAATACTCGTAAATAACTGTTGTCTTTGTCTCAATTTCGACATTCTTCTGCTGAAAATTTCTGTTTCGTTCAGTTATCGTCTGTTTAAGTCTAAAATCATAAGATGAAAACTATTATCTGCAGAATTTTCGTTCTACTAAGGATCAATATAAGTATAGAAAATTATGTAATTTTATACAAAATTATATTTTATATCCTTACATAAAGATAAATGAATTTTATTATCATTTTATTTAATAATCATCTAAATTATTGAATAAGTCAGTATTTAAATTATATTTCGATATAGTGTGCGTACAATGCACTATTACGCACGATCGGCGTGCGTTTAAGCACATTTTCTGCCCCCTGTATAGGAAATTCACGTACAATACACATGCAAATAGTTTATTTTTAAAATTTTATAAGTAGTGTAACGGGGCTTGATTTCCGGGGAAAACTTCGCAATACTTGACCGGATTACAATCTCTCGGTGCGACGGAGAACTCTCCCAACGTCTGTGATTAACCCACGTTCGCGAACGTCGTGTTCGCATGTGTGCTATTACTCTGCACTCTCCTGTGCGGAGCCAGCTTCTCACTTTTGCGTTCCAACCGCATGTTGCAACGCCCACGGAGGTGGCGATATTCGCGGTGAGGATGTAAAGAACGGGAGAGAACAACTCGGCAAAATGAGGCTAGACCCGATTAGAATAAAATAACAAAATAATGTATTGTGCGGCCAATATTATCTCTTTACAAATGTGCACTGACAATGAGTCACCTTAATGTCGACCCGTCGTGGAAAAACTTGCGAAGCGTACGCGCGCGAAAGAGAAGGACGTTACTTTGTGCCGCTGCACCAAGTCACAAAGCTGTAGCCACTGCACTGTTGACGCGATACAGATAAAAGAGCTCAGCCCTACTTACTTGCTGTCGCCGTTCTTGGTAGACGCGCACCACACACTCTGCGCCGGTGGTGTTGTTGGCTCACTCGGAGGAGAAGACGTCCTCTTGTACGGTTGCTGATCGATAGGCCAGGTCGTCCTTCCATCTGAAAGCTGGAGTTGGCAGGAACGTCATTTTCTTGCGATCACACACACTCTCACTCTCTTGCACGCTATCGATCGTCGCTCGATTTGGTCAGTCTCAGATACGAGAGCTGACGCGCTCGCTATTATGGCCGGAAGCTATCTGTCTGTCCGACGGACCGCAACTTATACGCGAGACCCGAATCTTGCCTCGCGATTGCGCAACGTCACGTTTCAACGATGCGCGAATCTACCCGATTTCGCACTTCGTTACAATAGATAAAATTCAGTTGTCAATAATCGAATGATAATTTATTGATTGTAGAATCACTATGGGTTTCTCACTTGGAATTGTCATGTCTAATATTTTAAAATCAAAATATTGCTCAGAATGATTCATTGCATCTATTTTTGAATACAGTTTTATTATTTAGGCATGTTTTAAAAAAGTTAAGAAAAATTGTAGAAATCCAAAGATAGCTGTTTGATTAGGAAAAAACTAGTGAATTTTAAAGCCCAAAAATTGTAAGGTTCAAAATTATATCCTAGATGTTAAGTTATTGGGAAAAGATGTAAATGACTTTACGGTACACGGGGACATAAAGCACTTTAATATAATAGTAGATAGTAGAAGTAGATATTTGTTTACTATAAAATTTAAATATAATATGTATATATCAAAAAAGTCCAAGATGGCGGAAACGAGCGCAAGCTCGTTGACTCCGAAGATAGCAATTTTCTATAAATAACATCCAAAAGTATAAGTAAAAACGGTTATCTGCATCGTATGTGAAGAGGCTTATCATACTAGTGATTTTACAAAATTAGATGGGGCAGTAAAAATTAGTGGTGTTCTAGGATTATGTCCGGAACATAGCCAAGGAGATATAACCTCAAAAGTGAATCCAAACCTGCTGACTAATGGAGCCAAAACAATCATTGCTCAAATTAAACTAGCTCACAAGCTTAGATCAAGTGAACAATTGAGTGTTTCTGGAGAATATAGTGACGATGAGAATAGTGTAATAATAGAAGATAATCTGAAACGTGAGAATGCCCTATTAAAAGAGCTTAATAAAGAACTAAAAGAAAAAAATAAGTTACTAAGAGAATTACTGGATAAACAAAAAAGTGAATTAAATATCTCAAAAAGTAAGACCTATGCTCAAGTAATTACAAGTGCCATGCCTAGTAACAAGCCAAAAAGAATTCCAAAAATTATAATCAAAAACAAGGATGGTAAAGAATACTCTACTGACAAAATAAATGAAGCCGTTGCCCACTATCTCATTAAAGATAAGAGCATACAAGCAATAATGTAATTAAGAAAAAGAACGAAATAATAGTAGATTTACTAACTGAAGATAGTGCAAGCAAAGCATATAACATGTTAAAGAAAAAGCTTGAGCCTAGTTGTGATATCTCTAAAGAAAAAATTGAGCATACAAAAGTAAAAGTAGTCGGAATAGATAATTTTGAGACCCTTGACAATAAAAAAATTGAAGAGGACATAAATGAAAGAAATTTCAGTAAATTTAGTAAGAAGTGTACAGTATTGCAATCATACAGTAACTCTAAAACTAATCTACAGTCAGTTATATTAGAAATCCCCGACGAATTATATCAACATGTAAGAGAAAATAAAAATAGGATGTTTGTGGGATATCAGAATTGTAAAGTCTACGACTATTGTAATGTTAAACCATGTTTTAATTGTGGAAGATATGGGCATAATGACTCTAAGTGTACAAACAACCAAACATGTTTACAGGTGATCATAAGACGAAAGATTGTAAGGGTAATAAATTAAATTGTCCCAATTGTATCTTCCGCAATAATAAGTATAATACACATTATAATACGGAGCATATGGCAACAGATAGCCACGAATGCTCTATTCTGCAGAACAAAATAAGGAAGTATGTTGACCTAACTGATTACACGATGCAACCTGTATTACCGAGATATGTCGATACGGCAGAAAATAGTCAAGCAAAGCTATGGTAACGCGAGCGTCTGGAATGTCATCGGTATCACTTAACTCAATTAACGCGCGTATAGCGAATAGACTAAGAACTAACGAATAACTTATGGATCAAGATTTCAACTTTGAAGATATATACAGTTTAGAAAGTGAAGCAGATCACTCAACAAAAGCATATCGAAGAAACAGAACCTAATATTGTGTGTAAATATAAGAAATCTAAATGCGAATTACGAAAAATTGGAGTCTTTTATTGATAGCTTAGTGTTGAAACCAATTATAGTAGTGTGTACGGAAACGTGGAATTTGCAATATCCTCAATGCTATCAAATACATGGATACAATAGCTATTACAATGACAGTAAAATCAATAAGGCTGATGGAGTCATGATATATGTTAAAAATAATATTCAAGAAACAACTAAAATAGAGGTATTTGATAGATTGAGTATTGTGAGTTCTGATACTTTTCTAGAGTCTGGTGAGGCAATCAGAATCTCTGCTATGTACAGGTGCCATGATATACCTAAATCTGAATTTACTAATTCCGTAAAAAAATTTTTATCAAAACAGGCTAATATAAAAAATCATTGTATTTTTGGTAACTTTAAAATTGATATAAGTGTAAAAAGCAGTTTGGCTGAAAGGACAATTACTCAAGAATTTCTAAATAATTTTTTTGAATATGAATATACGCCATTTTTTAGAGGAATCACAAGACCTTCTCAGAACAGTGAGAAAGGTTCGTGTATAGATAATTGTTTCGCTAAAATAAGAAATATTGAGTTGCAGTCTTTTAAGCTAAATATTCCATTCAGTGATCATTGCCCACTCTTTATAAGTATTAATAAACTGAAAATACTAAAAGATAATAAGGATTTAACCTGCATCAACTATGGCAGGCTAGTAAAGATAGCAAGAAGAGTTGAATGGAACTCAGTATTGCAAATAAATGATCCTAATCAAGCTATAAATGAATTAATAAACATGGTCCAAAGCTGTGTTGAAAAAGCAACTAATATAAAATATTGTAACAAAGACAAAAAAGACTTAGTTCCTAAGAAAAAATATATTACCAAAGCAATATTAATATCCTGCAGAACTAAAGAGATGTTATATAACATATGGAAAAAGAATCCAACAAATATGAAACTGAAATAGAACTATAAAAATTATGACAAAATTTTGAGCAAAGTTATTAAAGTTGCTAAGTATAAATATGAAAATAATGCTATTAGACAAACAAGTGGCAATTCAAGGCAGCTTTGGAACATAATAAATGATAAATTAGGAAAAAAAAGAAACAAGCAGTTTCACTGGACAGTATAATAGTTGGTGAGCGGAAAGTAAAAGATAAAACCACTATTGCGAACATGATGACCGACTACTATTGTAATGTAGGAAAAAATCTAAGCAAACAAATTTAAAATATGGACTCAGAACAATTGAAACTACCAGATAGAAATAACTTCTCAATCTTTATTAATCCGACGAATATATATGAGATTCAGAACATAATTATTGCAATGAAAAAGAAATCTGGTGGAGTTGATAATATCAGTGCAACAGTAATCAAAACTTTATCTAAGCATTTACTAAAACCTCTAGAGTATATATTTAATCTAAGTATACAACAATCAATATGGCCAAATGTACTGAAGCAAGCGGATATAGTACCAATATATAAATCAGGAGACAAGAATTGTATGTGTAATTATAGACCCATGTCACTAATTTCAAACATTGCAAAAATTTTTGAAAAAATAATATACCTTAGACTATATAGTTTTATCATCAAGCTCAAAATAATTCCAAATAAACAATTTGGTTTTATGAGAATGAGAGGAACAAAAGATGCTCTAAATTGTCTAACAAATATTATATATAGAAATCTAGATAAAAGTAAACCAATTTTGACAGCGTTTCTAGACCTGGCAAAAGCCTTTGATACAGTAGATCATAATATACTGTTAGACAAATTAGAAGGATATGGTGTAAGAGGAAACCCATTAAAATTGCTGACCAGCTATCTATCCGATAAGAAACAATGTGTCAAAATAAATAACTACAAAAGTCAGTACAAAGAAATTACTATAGGAGTGCCACAAGGAACCATTCTTGGCCCTCTATTTTTTATATTATTTGTTAATGACCTATTGATAGATATGCAAAACGACACTATATTATCCTATGCAGATGACACTAAAACAACAAACACACTCTGTTTTTTTTTAGTTTTAAGTTTGTCTTAAAACTATATGGTATTAAATAAATGATGAATCAATAAATAAATGTTATACAAATTTATAGTTATATATACAGGGTGTTTCATTTTAATCCGACCACGACAAAAAACCATGGAAAAACTAATTTTAACGAAAAATGACCTTAACAAAAGTTGAAGGGGGTAAAGAGGGCCATCGAATGACACAAACACCTATGACCTTGAACTTGATTTTCAAGGTCATTTGAGGGTAATTGTGATTTTTTTAAATAGGAACCTCTATTTTTGACCTCGGAATACGGAGCAGCGGAAAAAATTACTTCGAAAATGACATTTCAAGTTTGCCTTAGTGACCTTGAGAAGGTCAATTCAAGGTCAAATAAGAAGTATCAGCCTAAGATTGTTTTCCTTTCAATTTTTTCGTAGAATCATCATTTTGTTATTGCAATCGCATTAAAATGTGATTATGCTTTGCTGACTTCAAAGCCATTTTGTAAGGTCAAATGTGCAAAAATGCAATATCAAATGTTATGTGGAGTCCATATTTATATCCTAACTTTAGTGTTGCCCAGGAACAACGACGTGGACGTAATAGGATTGTGTTCCCTTTGGGGTGCTTGATTAGAGTGAGTCTCCTTGCCTCTCACAAAAAAAAAGAAAAAAAAAATTTTGATCCGACGTATTGTCATAAAATTACAAAAAAAAATTATCATTGTAAATAACGCTCGATTCGTTTGTCCAGCACTAATTATTGTGCAAATATTTGTTTTACTAAAATTAAGTACTTACCAATATTAATTCGACAGATTTAATTTTCACACGATTCGCTTGTGCTGATTGACCTTCTTAGTAATTCTCTCGTTGCCATCTTTTTTGCATTACCTGAAATACCGTCATATGCCCATAAAAAATGTCCTACGGGCAATTTCTTATATTCGCAGACGTTTTACGTAATTTTTCAGCATATAAAACAAGGTAGCAATAAATGAGATTATATTTAATATTACAAATTTTAATAAACAATTAAATAAACATTTGTTTTATAACAATTATATTGGACATATCTGTAATGAAAAACATAAAATACATTTTTGTAACGGAATTGTCCAACTGATTTGACATTTTACGAATTATATCTTTCCTCTTAACATTTCGCACATCAGAAACTCTAGGAAACTTGAAAAATGTTTCTTTTTTTCCTTCTGTTTTTTCTAACATTTCAACTTCAAATGTATCGTCATCGATATCAGTGACTACTTGCCCAATACATTACTTTCCTTTTTGTGCTATTGTTGTCAATCTTACTAAGATAAAATTGTTGTCTTCTATTATAAAACGCGTTTTTTTGGTCAAATCTTTGTCTACAGATTCACATCTACATGATATTTCTGCACTTGAGGTAGAAGGCTTGACTATGTTGTAAAAACCGCTTTTTGTACTTAAAATGGGCGCTTCGTTTCTGGATTTTATTGTTGCCTTAATACATCCATGCCTACTAGTTTTACCGCAAAACTTTGCAAAAGCTTCGGTTACTAACTAAACTGTTCGCTCAACAGCTTTAGTATAATTAGGAAACATAGAAAAATCCCATTTTGTGCTATTTATTGCCTTTCTTAATTTGTCGAATGATATTCCTGACAGTACGGGTGGCGGTGTTATGGCTGTAGCATTCCAGTCAATCATATCAAAGTAGTTTGAAGCCTCCATATTCAAAATTGGTACACGAAAAGTACCTAGCCCAACTTGATTTGTTTGAGGGGCATTTAGTATTATATGTATGCCTCTCTTTCTGATTTCCATATTTTTGTCAGTAATCATACTTAAAAAAAATATTTTCGGGGTGCGCAAAATATGCACTACGACATATTATATTATTTTTAAGAGTTTTTCTGAAAGATCTCTCGTTAGTTTTATAAATTTATGGAGATGCCTGGCTCCGTCTTTGATTGATGATTCCCTCTTTACAGAAAACCAAAACGGTATATAAACTTTCATTATGTAATTTACAACATCTTTCAAAGTATTTGTAGGATTCTTGGTGCTCATGTATAATCTGAGGATGCTATTGGCAGTTGTAAGCCAACGAGCTAGATTGAGAGGCGCTGGATTACGTACCGCCAATTCTGATGAACAGTATCCTGAGTTGATGTTTTTATAGCAATTATACAAATACTGTTGGTCTTTGCTGAGGTCTTGTCGTTTTTTTAAAAATAACTTTTCTGCACCTACAATTTTTGCAAATGCGACAACTTCAAGAGTCCCACACTTTTTTAACTGTCTACCAATCGGTCCTGTGTATACTTCAGGACCTGAGACACGTCCATCCAGACCTTCGAATAAAAGTCTCAATGGAAGTTTATTGAAATGCAACAGGCATATTATCCACTGCAAAGGATAATTCAATTTTTCTTCCAGGCATCTTATAATCCCACTTTGCCATCCTGTATTAACAGGGGTACCATCGCAACCCACTAGTTTCATTTCAGCTAAGCTAAGAAATTCGTGTTTATCGAAATAATCATATATCGAATGTGCATTTGCCAGAAGTTGGCGTTAAATGGGTCAAATATTGTGAATTGGGTGACAATAAATTTGTGAATATGTAGAACCAACAGAATGACCAATCAACCCAATCGACTCCCAAGAATATTCCAACCTTCACTGCAACAGTAAAAAACTATGCATCGGTGTCCCAAAAACATCTCATTCCAAAGAGAGAACAGGGATTAATTATGGACTGCGTTCAAGACTTAAACCTCACGGATTACGCCTGTACTATCGGAAACATCGTCCAACCGAAAAACGTGCTCTACGCCTCGAGAATATCTATTAACCGCATCTGTCTCTACCTCTCACCTAAAGAATTAGTAACTGATCTCACAGATAAATACCAAACTGTTCAAATAGAAAATAAAGAAGTGAATATCAGACCTTTAGTTACTAAACAAAAAAGAATCATATTCTCGAACGTATCGCCGGACATCCCTAATTTTGTATTTGAAAATATCCTATATAAATTAAATGTTAAAAGAAGTTCGCCTGTAATAACACTTAGAGCAGCCATCGCAAGAGAAGGATATAGTCACGTAGCTAGCTTTAGACGGCAAGTTTTTGTTAACCCTACTGACGTTGAACTCATCCCCGAAATCTTCAAAACAACCAGAATATAAATAACCCCGAAGACATAGCCAACGTACTAGCAAACTATTTCGCCGAAAACTCTTAATTATAATCAACACTTCTTAAATCATAAAAAGAATATCGAAGCTCAACCAGAAACCGAAGAAGAACAAAATCTAAATATTGAACACTCTTTCAACGACTCAATAACTCTAGCAGAACTTAAACAAATAATAGAAACCAGCAATAACACAAGTCCGGGGCCAGATTCCATACCTAACATCTTCATTAAGAACTTAACTCAAGTAGCCCAAGAAACTCTCCTCAATATCTATAACACGATGTGGACAAACCATTTATTCCCGGATAAATGGCTCGTAATAAAGCGATCGTAGTACCGATACCAAAACCAGGAAAAGACAAGCAGGACAAAAACAATTATAGGCCCATAGCCCTAACCTGCTGTCTGTGCAAAACCCTTGAAAAATCCTGAATAAAAGACTGCGCGACTACCTGGAAGCCAACGATATCCTAAATAAAGAACAAAGCGGATTTAGAGAGAACTGTTCCACGATTGACTGTCTGGCACAACTACAATCAACGATCAGCAACGCCTTTAACTTAAATCAACATGTACTAGAAGTAGGTTTGGATCTTGAAAAAGCATACGACTTAATATGGAGAACCAGAATATTAAAACTCCTTACCAAACATAAAATAGCAGGTAATATGTATTACTTTATCAAAAACTTTTTAAACAAAAGAACCATAAATGTCAGAATTGATAATGCTCTCTCAAAATCAACTATAATTGACAACGGTGTTTCACAAGGCTCCGTCATCAGTGTAACATTATTTCTCCTGGCAATTAACGACATTGTAAGCTGCATCTCTACCCCTGTCAAATGAACCATCTTCGCGGATGACGTCGCGCTATTTATTCAAGGGAAAAATATCAAAACCAGTGAATATTTAATACAACAGATACTTAACAACATTTCCGAATTCGCCAATAAATCAGGTTTTAAATTCTCTAAAAATAAGATACAAGTAATTATATTCTCTAAAAAGAACAGTATAGACCATAAATTAAAATTAAATATTTCAAATGATCCAGTACAAACAGTCAAAGAAGTCAAAATTCTTGGTTTAATCTTCGATTCTCGTCTTACATGGAAACCACACATAGAACATCTAAAAAGACAATGCATTTTCAGGTCAAACATACTAAAAACTCTATCTGCAAGAAACTGGGGAGCCAGTCAACAAATTTTAGTAAATACGTTTAGTATAGTATATGGAACAGCTAAAAATTATATCACTAAAACCCTGGACCCAATTCTCAACTCCTGCCTACGAATATCTTCAGGAGCATTTAGAACTAGCCCAATAAACAGCCTAATCGTCGAAAGCAATGTTCTTCCACTAAACATAAGAAGAGAGAAACTAAGCACAAAATATATATTAAAAACCCTGTTCTCCAAAAAAATTCAAAATCATAACTTAATTCAAGAGAACATGATTAAACAAAACGATAATCATGCAATTAAAAAAACAAATAAAATGATCAGGGTCCCCTTCTATCAAAAAGCCATTACACTTCTGAAAGAAAACGAAATAGAATTAGATAATATATCAACAAATATATATAGCAATCGTCCCGCCTTAATGTTCGAATCAGGTGCCTACCTTGCAGTTAAATCTAACTCTACATACCATGAAACACGACAGTTGTATCCCAACCACAAACCCATATTCATAAATGCTATCAAAACACCGGACGCAATCGGAGCAGCAGCACAATTACCTAATCAAGAAAAAATTCTCTTGAAACTCCCAGAATGGCTAAACGCACATTGAACAAACTCCAGAAAGTAAATAACAAAATTAAACTCTGCCAGACAACTGTGCCAAAGCACATCACAAAACAAACCAAGGAAAACGCGGAATTAGCGACACAACTACGAAATTTTAACCACATAAAAATCCATAAACAAGAAATTAAAGATATTGTTGATAAGATAATTAAAAAAAAAATGGAACAAAATATGGGAAAAATGCCCAGGCAACCACAACCTGAAAATAATCAGACCAAATACATCCAACTACACCCCTTCGTATAAAACCACGTTCAACAGAAGAGAACAAATAATACTAACAAGACTACGTATTGGTCATACGAAACTGACTCACGAACACCTCCTCCAAAAGATACCGCCAAACCACTGCGAGGAATACAATAAAACAACAAACGTCAAGCACATACTTTTAGAATACCCTAGATTTACCGAAGCAAGAAAAAAATTGAATTCGATTGAATCCGTCAGATTTTGATCAGTGAAAGGTTCAACTGAATCGATTGAATACAATTAAAACCGATAAATTTTTATAATTGGTTTGAATCGTATTAATCGATTTTAAGTTGTTGAAAGCAGTTAAACCACGAGTGAGATTTATAACAGACAGCCACATTTTTTAATATAATTACAGTTAGAATAATTGTTCTAGTAGTCGAAAGTGATTGATTTTTCTATGGAAAATTTTAAAGCCTGTTTTGTGCAAGTTACTACAGAATCACCATAAAAGAATAAATAATAATAATAATTAATCCACAAGATTTGCTACGGCAATCTATGTAATATTAATTTTCTTCCTTCCTAAGGCTATCATTTTCGGATCAATGATTTGATCATCCACCTACGATTGATATAAATTTTTTACGATGATTTCGTTCGTCTAACCGCTATTTATAAAAATACACTATAAAAAATATTTTCAAGGCAAAAAGTATATATAATTCACATAGAAAGAAGTATGAAAAATTTATTTTTGTTAAATATTTGAATGACTGAATTTTGTCCGAAATTGATTGCCTGACCTGGCAAAAGGAAAAAAAAATATTAAAAAATACTTACGAATATTGATAAATACTGATAAATAATGACAAATAATGACAAATAATAAGGGATATTAGCTGCTGGAATTCGGACATTTTCATTTATTTATTTATTTATCTATCCAGAGTAAGTACAATAGATAGAAATACATCGATTATACAAAAACATTACATAAAAGTAATCCAGCAGAGGAAAAATTTCCTGTTCGTCAGTCCGGAATTCAAAATTACGTAATAAATCTAAATTTTAAAACTAAAATATGTAGTTGCTGCGACGTGTTTGAAATCCAGTAGTTCAATCTTCCGGAACAACCCAGCGTTGCAAGTCTTATTATATTAGTTATTATTCGTTATTATTTGTCATTATTTGTCATTATTTTTAAATATTTACTATTATTTATCTGTATTATCAAATATCGATTAGTATCGACTATAACATATATGGAGCAGAATGTTCATGCGCTTCATAATGTTATATAAATTGCGCTAAGTATGCATTAAACATAATAAAGTATCTAAAATATTATTTTAATATTCAAAAATGTAGCATACTTCCACATAAAAACTTTAAAAATTCTTTTTTGTTTGTAAAGAAATTATAGTGATATTTGAATATTAAAATAATAATTTCAAGACTTTATAATTTTTACGTATGTTTAGCGTAAATTAATGTAAAATTAATTGCGCATTTATATGCTGTACTATACATGTTACATTAGATTCACATATATACAAAAATAATGAATGGTTAAGTGGTTTAATCGTATGTCTACCAAACGGAAGGTCTTGAGTTCAAGCCCAGGGCTCAACGATTTTTTTTAAATACCAAAATTAATAAAAAATTAAGTTTGTTAAAAAAAATTTTTTTTAAATAATTACAAATAATGAAACATTTCATTGTAAAATAAATTATAGTAATAATAATATTAAACTTTGTCAGAAATAAATAATTACAAATAATGATAAATAATGTTACTTATTACTATCAATTTCCAAAAAAAATTCAAATATAAATGAATAATGTTGAATAATATTTGATAAATCATAACAAAAAAAAAACAATTATTTAAAGAATATTGAAAAAAATCAAATTATGGTAAATAATGACAAATAAATATGTCCTAATCTGGACTACCAGTATTATTTGCTATTATTTGTGATTATTTGTTATTATCCATCGTTATTTATTTTAGTTCGATTTTATTATTCATTATAGCTTGCTGTTTATTAATATTTTTCATTATTTGTTGTTATTGTTTATTATTTCATGCAATTTAAAAATACTTCCACCAGGGTGAGAATTGTCAGAATTGAAACATTCTAATATAGATCTTTTAATTGAAAAAAAACAGTTAGTCATTTCAATAACAAAAATTAGTGATTAATTAAACATCCACGGAATATAATTATTTATTATTGAATTTATATTTATCATAAATTAATTTAATATATGTCTGTTTTGTTTAACAATATGGTAATGTAAATTAAATTAATCATTTCATACTTTTTTTATGTTGAATATTTTTTTCGATATTTAATATTTTATTGTTTTAAATGTTATTTAATAATCAGTGATCATTATCGAGCAAGTATATTGCTTGTCTTTTATATTAATTAAACATCGTTAAATCGAATCAAACATGAAATCAATTTACTCACCTGATTTCATTTTTTACGACTGTCTTCATAAATACATTCTGGAATTCCAGAAAATTACTACTTGTTCCATCGAGACCCGAGGATAAGAGTTCCGCCGTGAAAACGGCGTCGTGCGAACTCCACGAGGTCGATGTAGAACCCGTGGCGCCATCTCCCTTGCTTGAGTTGAGTAAGCGACTTCGCGACTTTCTGCGCTCGCCGACAGCGCCACCGGCCTCCCGAACGAGCGCCGAGTGAAGACGCCAAGCAGGTAACAGCTCGAACTGTCTCCGCTAAGCGAACGATCGACTAGACCTTGCGAATTGCTCGTACGAATCGTCCGACTAGTGTTGTGGTGCTGGTGCTTCCGCTAATCTCTCTCTCTCTCTCTCTCTCTCTCTCTCTCTCTCTCTCTCTCTCTCTCTCTCTCTCTCTCTCTCTTTGGATATCTCTGTTTTTGGTGTCTCTCATTCTCTATCTCTCTATCTCAGCTTACGCCGTGCTTGTCTCGCGACCGGTTCCGCGAACGTGGTTACGCGCGCGTCGACTCGTGCTTGTCGGTAGAACTGCGCTACCGACTTGAGTCAGCGGCACTGCGCCGCTTACACGAAGTGAAAACTCTCTTTGAGAGTCGATTGAATCCTCGATACAGACATACACATACACACAGTCCACACTTCTCTGTTCCGTTGTATTATCTTCAAGTTTGTATATTGTATTATCTTGCCGGACGGCTTTCCCCTCTCTTTTTGAGCGTATTAAAACTCGTTTTCGCTCAAATCAACTTCTTTATTTTTCTCCCCTACCGCTTTTCTATTCGAATTACAAAAACACGAACAAGCGAGAATCCACGCCTAAGGCGCTTCCCTCGCGACAATTGACTACTAACATTATTTTGTCCAAGGATATTAAATATTTCTGCAATAAATATCGTCATTGAAATTGATAGATCCCTAATTTTTAAAAATTACACATTTGTTTAATACTTACAGATCGTAGGTAGATAGCAATTTAATGCAAAATTTCATGTATAATAGTTTTTCAGGATACTTACAAATTTTCTATTAATAGTAAGAAATGTTTCCAGTAAAAACAGTTATAGCATAACCAAATACTTAAAAAAAAAAAAAAACTACCTGTTCGGGTTCTTCAGAGTCGTTTACTTAATTTTGAATTTCGCGCCTTAGCGCGGCGAGCGTTGCGGCGAGAGCGGTCGAGCGCATGCGCGCGCCGCTGTGGGCCTCTGCCGTTTGCGCGGGCTCTGGCGCGCGGGAGCACGTGTCGCTCAGTTCTGACAGCTCCTCTCGAGTTATCAGTCGTCTCTGCGAATTTCTTTTGTTTGCGCCTAGCGAATAATCCTGTATTAACTGCGTGCGAATAGAGTCGTTATTAACGTCCTTTTCAGGACGATCGACTCTCCTTCTTTGTATTCCGTACGTCGCGTGTGTGAGTGCAATTTTGCGTGCGGTGTGCTGTTTGAGTGTCTTCTTCGAGTGTTGGGACTTCGGCCACGTGCGAGGTTCCTCGACGTGCCGATCTCCACCCGGCGATCGCTACCTACGCGGCAGGGCTGAAAAGGTCTGCCCGTTGTCCAGGATTGGTTCCCTCGAGACGTCGAGGCGTCCTGCGACCGAGGAAGGTGCATCCCATGCACGTGCGGCCAGGGCTTTACGTCGCGCCGTCCACGTCCCGTTTGCGATTCAGGTAGGAGAGCTTTCCAGTGTGCGTTAAGGTACTTCGCGGCGATAGTGTAATTTAAGTGCTTTTCTTTATCCTTCTCTTTTATTATTAGAGTCTCTTTCCTGTTCTGCGTCAATTGTAATTGCGTTTCTTTCTCTCTTTGATCTAATTTAGAGTCTCTTTTCAATTGTAAAATTTCTTTGTTGATTAAAATAAATCATTCGCTTGACCCGGCTTTTCTCTCTTATTCGCGAGAGTTTATACGCTGAGGCAAGTCGTCTTTTTCCCGCGAAATTTGTGTACATCGATTTATTCACCCAACCTTCCCTCACTCATTCCACCATTTTAATTTTAGTATATATTTTATATTTTTTTTTTAACTCATTAGCTTCAATTCACTACCAAAAGTGTAAACCGATTTGCACTATCCGAATTCCCAATGAACGACGCGCTTAGTAAAACAGACTTTCATATTATATCTAGTAACTAAGAAAATAGTCGAACTTTATAAAGTTTTACATCTAGATCAAAATGGAAATATTATGAATAATATTTTTCTTTCAATATAATTCTGGTTATTTGATTTGAATCCGAGATCAAATTAAACGATTTATATTTTTTTATTTTTTTGTATTAATAATATAATTTGATAACCTTCGCATTATTATATTATATCGTTTGAAAAAACTTGAAAATAATTAACATTTATAATTAATTATTTATACTTTTTAAACACACAAACAGATTCACAGTATACACACACACTTGTATGTAATGGATTATATCAATTATACCAAAACTCTGTATACTTAAATCAAATATAAAATATAACAAAGGGAACAATAATTTTCAAAAATTAGTATGTGTTCTAATATTAGAAGTATTTGAGTATAAACCTTTTCTGAGTGTAAATCAATCGAATTGAGTAAAGCTTTCACATGCTACAGTAATTATATTCAGCATTAATATATTATATAAGATATTAAATATTCATAGCCAAAATGTGTTGAATAGCTAATAATAAGTTAAATTAAACAATATATATATAAAATCACAGTTTATTTGTAAAATTTATTCATCATTTTTAAATCCTGCAGAGCGGTTACTAATAAAGTATAGTTTATGTAAAAAAAGTTAGCTACACGACTAAAAATTTATTTTTACCGTGAGGCTTTCGAAGCTTTTTTTTTGGAAAATAGGCTAAATAATGAGCAAAAATCCAAGAAAATTAATACACATTTCAGCAAAAAAATTTTATAAGGTTTGATTAAGGATTGGTTACATTGGTTTTGATATTAAGTATAAACAAAATATGTTAAGTATCAATTGTAAATGATTTTATAGATAAGAATCGATAATATTTCTTATCGATTTTGTGTCTAACTTTTAATACCATTCTTTGCATTAGAATCTGATAAAACGCGGTAAGATTGATATTAATCTATAATACTCTCTAAATCTTATCGATTCCTATCAACTTTTTATCGTCAAGACGAAAATTTTGTAGCGCCTGAAAAGACCTCCAAACGTTTAGTTTAAGCTTATAAATACTAGAACCAGATGATTTTTTACTCTTTTTGGGCTAATTCGTAATACAACTATTTTATATGATGTTTTAGATATGTTTATTATTAAAACAAATAATTCTCGTAGGATCAAAGTATGAGGAAAAAAGCTTCATGAATGATAATCGTTTATTCTTACAATTGTATTCACATAGGATGCTGGATCTCTGAAGCTATAGGAGGATGGGCTGCACGCATCCTTTTCGAGAGCCTGGGGCTCATAGACTAGTGGTCATGGAGGAGATTGGAGCAAACCAATCGCCACTTACTCAGTTGAGCTTCAGATCATTAATGCTCGCTGCAAGCTCCAGGGCTCCTTATATGTATACCCGTGTTGCTCCCTCTCTCCTGTGTTATATGCTTGCACGTCATCTACCAGCGCTTAGGTAGACTGTTTACATTATGGCTACAAGCGCCACTCAGTCGGGAACTTGCCTTCACCGACAAGTTATGTGTTGCTGCTGTCTTATCTTCCAGGTGATCTGTCGTCTCAAGTTTTGGTATTAATGCAGGGATTTTGATTTGAATGCTTGGAAATGGTTTGGCAATGAAAATACTGAATTTTTTTCGCTTATTATGCCACCTTTTGTGGATAAAACATTTTTTTAACATTGAAATTAAAATCCTGCATTCATACAAAAACTTTAGGTATACAAAGTATCCTCCTTAAATTTGAGTCCAAAAGAACCATTTTCACTTGGAATCCTACGGATAGTGAAAAAATTAACAAAACATTGCACCGAGTGCCACAATGGGCCAGCAGGGATAATTAAGATTTTAGCACGGTAAAATTAAAGGTATTCATACTAAATATCACGACAAAAAAATTTCAAATGATTTACTTTAATTTTGTCATTTTTACTCGTAATTGTTTTTTTTTTTAGGACTTAAAGGTGTCCCCTTAAGATTAATAGCGATGAAATATATTGTTGTGACCGAACCAGATCATAACAATATTATATAACCTCATGAATTGAACACTAAATAACCTACATTTTTCTGTGATATATTCTTTAGAAAGAAAAATACCTAACCAAATACACATGCATATAAAATATAAAAATATTTGTTAACGTCTGAGTTCTGAGCGCTGCGCCGCGACGAAACAGGGTAAAAACACGTGCGAATTCGGGAATAAGAGCGAGAGAGATAGAAAGAGCGAGCGCGCGGGCTAATCCTTCAGGTGCGCGCTCAGATAGCTCTCGGTCTTCGGAAAGTAAACACAGGACTTCGCTCGTGACCTCGTGTGCTGTACTGTGTACAACGGATCGAATTGTATCTTGTGTGTGAGTGCGACGCGGAGTCCGGGTTTCCTGATCTCCCTGCTTAGCGGTCCAGCAAGATCTAGTCCAGCAGTCTGTCCGGTATCCGGAGCGTCGGCGACGAGATGGTGAAGGTTTGTGTGACGCGCAGTGACTGTGATTGTGTGCATGAGAGTGTATATCACCCGCGCGAGAGTGATCCGGCGCGTGCGACCTTCACGTCGATATACGCCTGCTAGCGCGATTATTCCAGCGTTGCGGCGAATCTCAAAGTTGTTGGCGACTCGCGTATTATTATTATTTTTTTATATTTGTAAACTCACGGTTTTGACGCGCTAGTGAAATATAACTTGAACTTATTATATTACGTGCTTTTTCGTCATTTCTAAACCTCGCTCGTTTACTTTCAATTGCTGTTCCTTTCTCCGAATACCGCCACCTCCGCGGGCGTTATCTATTAGTATCTAACGCAGTTGAGCAGCCAAGTACGCGCCAGGCGGCGCGTAGACCCAGCAGCACAAAAGCAGCTGGGACAGCTGCATGCAACGAAGCCGTTAGAGGTGTTACGTAGAGGAGTCTTCCGCCGCATCGAGCGAACGCGATCCAGTCGTTTAACGCGTTATTCGTTGATCGAATTTACATCCCCTTACAATATCTTCTCAATCGAATCTTGTTTTTGTTTGTCTAAATTCATTCAAACGCTGATAATAAGTTATTTATAAATTAAAAGCAAACAAATAATTTTTCTTTTCAGGGACATTCAAGTTATATTACTCATTTGGATTGGTCCCTTGACGCTCAATATTTAAGAAGTAATAGCAAAAATTATGAATTATTGTATTGTAAGTATCCAGTATATTTAATACATTTGACTTTGTTAATAATTGTATTGTAAGTATCAAGTATATTTAATACATTTTATTTTGTTAATAAGACATTCCTAAATAAAAAAAAAACGCTTTCATGACCTTAGCATTTCGCTTCTTTCTAATTAGCTTTTTATTATCATTTTAATATGCAGAGTATTCAAATTTTATACTTTGTTTGATTTCGGTTTTAACGTATATTCCAAATATGGTGCCAATGTGTTCTTTATATGCATATTTATTAATAGAATTTTTTTTGTTTGATTTAAAAATCAGTTTTTGTATTATTTTTTTACGTTTAAAAAATTGATAATTTAAAACGCCTGAGTGCGTTCCGAAAACGACCGAAAGCAGCCGAAAGTGGCGTGACGTCATACCGTTTATTTTCGGAGCTGAGAGCATGTAGATATGCACGAATAAGTTAATTATTACATAATTAAACGTTGAAATGTCAGAAAAAAGTATTATCGATCGTGTTTTGTACCCTTGTGCCTAAACACTGCAAAAAATTCACCTGATAAAGTTTTTGTAAGTGTCCCGGAAGATGAAAAGCGTCGCAAGCTATGGTTTCAGCTGGCTCGCCGAGCAGACAATCCTACAAAATCAAATGTTTATTGTTGTCAAGATCATTTAAACGTAAGTAAAAGTTCTCAACATTATAACAATTTATACTAGCATTTTAGTAGCGCATATGCATGAAGTTTTATATAAAATTGTAATTACTATGTCATCCTAACCTATACTTCATTTCTATTTATTATTCACAGCTTAAAGAAGATTTATTGAACTACACAAGGTTTACAATTTTTGGTGGATACTACAAGTTAAAACCAGATGTGGTTCCAAGGTTTTTTGACTGTCAACCAGATAGGAAAAATGCGAGGACTTTGAAGCGACGATCTGCCTTGATGAAACTTACCTATAAAAGAAATGTGTCAGAAATATTAAGTGAAAATGAATTGAATAAGGAAAATCCTGTAAAAAAAGTTAATCTACAATCTCAACAACAATTTAAGTCTATTCTTGGTTGTGCTACAAATGTGCAAGCTACTCTCCCTCAATCAAGATCACCTTTGAGAGATCCGTCAAATGACAATGATACATTAAGTGTAAATGAAAATGAAAATGTGATAAGTGACTGTGAATCTGTTCAGAATGTTTGTACTTTAACTACAAATATTAGTTCTGATATTGTCAGTGAAGATTTCTTAAAACCTAGTGTATTGTATAAAGATAAAGTCATCCAAGCAAGAAGTTTTTATCGCAGTAAATATGTGCAATGTGATATAAGAAAGCCAGTGATTGATTCAAGTTGCTCGCCAATTAAGACAACATTTGTAGATAAAGCTACTTCACCAATATCTATTTCACCAATTCGTTGCAATAAACCTTGTGAGAAGGTAGCTAGAACGATTGTGTATGAGTCTTCAAGTACATCTGCTGTAATAACAACTAGTCCAAGTGAATACGAGCCTTCATCGGATGAAAAAGTAGAAGCGGACAAAGAAGAAAAAAGTAATGTTAAGATGAAGTTAGTTAATATGACAAATTATGTTGTACATGCAAATCCAAAAATGCATCTTGGCATCGTCAATGAGTGGTTTTGGATTATAAGTGTTTTGAGTTTGGAAACAAAAATGAGCTCTAATTATATAAAATTAACTTTAATGAAAATCAGATTAAATGATACATTTGAAAGGTTGAGTGAACAATTTGGAATATCAGCAAATCATGCTTGCAGAATATTTAATTCAACAATGCCAAAAATAGGTTTTTTTTTGAGAAAACTGATTTTTTTTCCTTCAGAAGAATCTATCAAGAGGGCTTTGCCGATACCATTTAGAGCGAACTACAGTCATGTGCAATCAATAGTAGATTGTTTTGAAATATCTATCCATAAACCATCTAATCCAGTTGATCAGGCCTTGACTTATTCATCGTGCAAAGGACATAATACAATAAAATTTTGTATCTCAAGTACGCCTGATGGTTTCATTAATTTTATTTCTGTTGGATATGGTGGTAGAGTCAGTGATATTTTATTATTTGAAAAGTGTGGTATTATAGATAAATTACCTTCAGGATGTGGTGTTATGGCTGACCGTGGTTTCAAAGGAATCCAAACTTTGTTGCTGCATAAAAATTGTGAATTGATACATCCACCAAGTGTATCAAGTAATGAAAAACTATCTAAAGAGGAAGCTTTAGAAACTAAGCGAATAACAAGTTTGAGGATTCATATAGAAAGAGTGATAAGACGGTTAAGAGAATTTTCTATGTTACAACCTTGTGCTAACTTAAGTAGTAATTATATCAAACATCTGGACAATATGGTGATTATAGCAGCAGCATTGTGTAATCTACAAAGTCCTATCATTAAAACTTAAACTGCGAATGTTATCTTTAATGTATATTTATGAATGTCACAACATCACTGTAATCAATAAGACTGCTTTATATTCTATGACATATCAATGTATAAATAAAGTAACAATTTTTTACAAACTTATTTTTTATTTCACCTTATCGTACAAAACTTTACAAAATCTTACAAAAATAAACTTTTTTACCGTGGAAAAGATGCAGTAAAACAGTTATTTTTTTACACTTTCTAATAACTTTGGAAATATACTTTCTTTCCAAAATTTCATTGATTTATCCATTAATAATTTAGTGAAATCTGCATCATATTCTATCTATTTTAGAGTAACTTGCTTGGTATTTTCAAAATCTGGATCAGCAACAATAAATAATCCTTTCGTTAAGCCAGTCGAAAACATTTGCAGATTAATCTGAGCCTTACACTTTTGATTAATCTCGCCATTTGGTAAAAAATTTTCAAATCCCTTAGCACTCGAAGGACATTTCACCTCACAAACAAATTCACTACATTGGCCATCAGGTGATGCTCCAAAAATGGGATGACTTGCTTGAAGAACGAAGCCACAATATCTGTAACTGACTTTTACTTGCTTAAGTGCTTCTTGGAGAACTTGATTCTCTATTCTTCTTCTTGAAGCTTAGGGCCCGAATGCAGGGCGTCGTTCAGGCTGTGTCCTGAGGTTGTTGGTCGAGAGGCGTTGAAAACCACACGCAATTTGCGCCCTCGATCGCCTTTCTGCCAGATCCCATGGTGAGCCAGGTAGTGAGATGGCACGTCCGCGTTGAATATCTCGTCTTCAGCGAGGAGACGCATGTGTCAGTGTGTCTCATATTCCATCATGAACAAACGGTAATTTTGCTGGAAGTCGGGATCCTTCTGCATCCGCCGATGCATAGATGACAGCGTCGTAAGGGCGGGTTTCAAACTATCGCCGAGGAGTCTCAGTCCGTCTCGCTTCAAAGGAAGTGGTACGACGTATCTGCCGTCGACGTCCCGGGTGTGCTCGTTGGAATATGTAGTCTCAAATTCGATGTCGTCGCTCGACATTCGCTCGATGTGCGGAACGTCCTCTAAGTCCCAAAAGCGCTGCATCAACCGAAGAAGCTCTTCGTGCCCGAAACCGACCTTTGAGTTGTGTTGGGTGACGAAACTGCCTGACGAGGTCGGGACCCTGACCGCAGCGGGGATGCGGCCAGTAAGTGTCCAGCCGAAGACGGTTTGCTGGGTTATGAGACTTTCCCACCGCCGAAGACCGGAGAGCATCATCCAGGGGTGAACGTCAGCTCCTAACACCAGGTCGATCCGGCCTGGCTTGTCGAAATCAGGGTCCGCGAGCTGCAGGTGTTGTTTGATGGGTTCGGTGTCTGCGCTGGTCCTGTCTGATGGGGTGATTATATCGATGGCTTGTAGGACATATGCCTGCGTCTTCCGCCAGCTGCCATCGGCTGGATCATGAATGTGCAAGCAAGTCTGGAAACGAGCCGAGTCTAGCGCTCCCCCGGACACTCCGGTGATCTTCACATGAATTCTCTTAAGCCTGCAGCCTAGTTTGCGAGCTGTGGAGAGACTTAGTAACGTGGCCTCCGAGCAGGAATCTAGTAGAGCTCGTAAGGTATCTTGCGCGGAACCTCCAGCGCTCGCGGTGACAATGGCCGTAGGCAGGACAGCTAGTCATGCTTCAGCATCTTGGTTAATCGAACTGCCTTGAGTAGCGAGAACCTGGGTCCTCGGTTTCTTAGTCGAAGTCTCAGCTGATGACGAGTCCGTAGGTGGGCCTTTGCCGGCTCCTTCGTGGATCAGAGTGTGATGTGAGCCAGAGCAACTTCGGCAAGTGTTTCGAGACGGGCAGTCTCGAGCCGCGTGGCTGCCACTGAGACAATTGTAGCACAGCCCCCGATCAGTAACGAGGCGACGGCGTTCGGTTGGATCCAGTCCTCGGAAGGTTAGACAGTGGCCAATGTAATGAGCTTCCTTGCAAGCTGCGCAGCCTTTGCCTCCCTGAGTTCCCGTGGCATAAGTCTTGACCGTCTTGCCAAATGAAGGCGTTCCTGCCGTACGTTTCCCAGCGCGTTCTGGCTCTCCTCCACTCGAAGCGATCGCCCTCAGGGTCTTACACCTCCGTTCGAGAAATTCTGCGAGATTATTGAAGGAAGAATGAGTCGATTCCGTATTCTTTTCTTGAGCTTCTCGCTCTAATTCTTCTTCCCAGACTCGGTGGGTGACTCGATCCATAGCCTTGCTCGCGAAGAAGACGAACCAGTCATCCCACTGGTTGACGGGCCGCTTTAACATGGTCAGTTGGTGGCGATGACGCTTGAGGTTATCTATGAGACTTTGAAGGCCGCTAGCCGATTCCTTGTTCATAGAGTTTAGGCTGGAAATCGCTTCCAGATGATCTTTGACTTGAAGCGTGGGCTGATCGAAACGATTTTGTAGTGCTTCCCAGGCTGGCGCATAATTGGCGGCTGTCGTGCTCTACTCGTGGAGAAGGAGCTTGGCTTCATCGTCTACACTTGTCTTGAGGTATAGAATCTTTGTCGCGTCCCCAAGATTTGCATTGTTATGCACCAGGTCCATGAATAAATCGCGGAAGCTTTCCCAGTCTTCATGCTTCCCGCTGAATCTCGGCAGGGATATGCGAGGCAGTTTGGCTAACGAGACATTCGCGCCTGACAAGTCTTCCGATATAGTAGAGGTTGTAGAGGAGGTAGAGTTGCCAAGATGAATCAAGCGATGTTGATGGTCCAGGAGCAATCCCCGTGCTTGCACGTAACTGTCTTCTGCAGCTGCGTAGCTGTTGTTCCGAAGATAATCTGCTGCGATGTCGTCCCGGGATAGGAGTTGTACGTGGTTGCCGCAGAAGGTGTCCCAGTACCCTTCTAAAAGATTGAGGCGACTCTCCACGAGCCCCACGGTCCATCGCTCAGCAGGTGTCTCCTCTACTCTGTGAGCAGTCCGCTCAATGATTGACAGTAGTGCCTCTTGGGCTGTCAGGAGTTCCATCTGAAAGGTTAGCTAATTTAGTGCGCAGAATGATGCTCGCAGCGAGAGATTCAGTGAGTCGCCGCACGGCATCGAGATTCGGCCACCCGAATTCTCGACCCGAGGCACGACTTGTGACTCTCTCGCTTCATGTCCGTCCGGATGGTCGAGCTCGCCGGTGTTCAGAGCAGACGCGATCCCTTCGCGAGTCTGGACCGGGAGCTGACGCTCGAATCTTAGTTTGACTCGTTGAGCCGTGTATGAGGTTTATCTATTGAACGCCAGGGGCGCTACGCTCTCTGGCCGAGGTTACGGCGCGAGACAGAGCGAGCCGGCCGAGAGAAGGAAGTTGATATAGTCGAGAAGAGCCGATTAAAGCCGTACCGAGCCGAATGAATTAGCGCGAGTCGTGAGCGTTCTCATGCCGTCGCTTTGCGGGATGGCAGAATGTCGCGCAACCGTCCTCTCATATTGTCCGGTGGCTCCGTGCCGACCCTTGCAACGCGTCCAAGCGGAGGGGTCTGCCGTGCCGCTTGCTCAGGCGCCCGTGCGGCTCACTTAGCCTCCGCCCGCCATGACGGGGCATGACTCCGTTGATCACCGCTCGCCTTGACGGGCGCTTAGCTCAACTGTCTTTGTCCGCCATGATGCGAGCATATAGCTAGCTGGCTGCACGTCGTGACGAGGGCATGGCTCAACTGACCGCCGCCCGCCATGACGGGAGCCTGGCTTGACTGGCCTTTGTCCGCCTTGATGCAAACATATAGCTGGCCGGCTCCACGTCGCGGCTTGTCTTGGCTGTAGCAAGCCGCGACGCACAAATGGCTTGAACTGATTGTTTGCAGTTTGCATTTCCGAAATATGCGCGTGGTTACTCTCACCTTTATTTAGTCGATGCTACCCGGCGTCGCTGATTTCTTGGCGTCGCTGATCTCTCGGCGTCGCTGATTTCTTGGCGTCGCTGATCTCTCGACGTCGGTGGTCTGTGGCAATCTCTGGTTCCTCTCCTTGTCGAAGCTGTGGGATCCGGCTCGAAGGACCAATGTTTCACTGTGGACGTAATCTAGAGGAAAGGAGATTGCAAATGAAAGAACTAGCTCGAAACTTTGGTTTGATCACTTTATTGTCTAAGCCTCGGTCGAACAGTTCTTGCTTGTAGCGTTGAGACGTAACTGAAGACGGCGGCGCTGCGAAGAGAGCTCCAGTGCTCGAAGGGAGGGGGCAGCGGTGAAGAAAGCGGGGCGCGGTTGTAAACCCGCGAAATTCAAATACACAAAATCTATTAATAACTGATGTAAAGATAATTATAACACTTGACGTTCTTTTAACTTGAAACAATGCCTACTCAGTTGACTATCCAGTTGTTTTTCTTCGGCTTGCTTCACAATTTTTGAAAGAAAGTTCGAATTGTCCAATTTACTTTCATCTAATGGTGTTTCATATCCATTTATTTCTTGTTCTGTCTTGCATTTAATAGAAGTAACAGCTGAAGACAATACGGACTTTCTCCAATAGCACTCAACTTCAGTTGGCGAAGGTTCTGAGTACCGTCTGTGCAACCACATTAATACTGCCACAGCATGTTTACATCCTCCTAAAAGTACAATAATATATGTTATTAAAAATTAAAAACTGATACAAATTATTGAGAAAAAATGTAAAAATATGCAAGTTATGTCAACAACTTAGTATAAATAAATTATAATTTAAAATTAATTTTACCATTTGCTGCTGGGCAGTCATGGCACGTCAAGTTAATAACTTCCTCCTCCTCTTCATTTATAGTAATTGAAACTAAATAAGGTTTATCTCTGACTTTATGTTCAGGGCAAACTGCAGCTTTTAGAGTACAGTTTTGTCTCTCTCTCCGTAAGCAAACATAACCTATTGCTGTGTCCCCATACTCTTCACGACCTGATCTAAAAAGGATATATTATCAATTTTCATTATTGAAACCTTTTAAAATATCCAAAAGAAACAATTATACTACTTATTTTTTGCTTACTTGAATGTTTTAGATGATCGTATTTCAGGAGCATTGAATCTGTCATCTTTATGAAAGAATTTCCACAATGTTACCAAACTTACTTTGGGCAAATTTCTTGAGTCAGCTTGAGTATAACCGAATTCAAGCTTATTTGCCATTTTCAACAGTTAACAACACTTAATTTAACTAATTTTAAGAGAAAGTATTCAATCCCCGTATACTGTAATGTGGTTGATCTACGGTATAACGTCACGCGCAGGTTGACCAATGAGAGCGCGTTATAATCATTAAGCTTAAAATTCAAAATTTCGCATTTTTTAACTATATTTTACAATTTAATATACTAAGAAAAAATTACAGAAAAGTTATTTATGAATTTATTATATCATATATTTTTATTATTTCATAGCAAAAAGTTACTTTTGTCAAAATGTTAAAACCGAATTTGAAATTAATGAATAATTTGAAAGGATTGGAAAAAAGTTTACTGTTTTGTTATACATTTGTAGATTTAGAGATCAAGCTCATAGCTCAGGAATAAATTGACTAAATTATTTTAAATTTTAGCAGCAGTTCGTTTTTGTTATAATAAATCACTTAAATATTTTAAGCAGTCTACTGTTTACTATTGGAGTTTAAAGAAATAACAAAAATTGGTAGAATGTGTGCGATCCTAGGAGCAAAACTGACCATTTCGCTCCACCTTGGAAAATTAAAAAATAAAAATAGAGTAGCGAAAATGTATAGTTTGCCCTTAACCCATATCTCTTGTAAGTCCAAAATTGCATCAAAGAGCGCAAGAGGCAAACATACGAGGAAGAGGGTAGAGATATTCAGGTTCTTTTCTTGTAACAAAGCCTAGTACTGTTTACATGTACAGCTGTTAAACTGGTTGCGAATATACAAAGGACTCAAACTTTACTAGTTCTTAGGTCTCACAATCAGACACACCAACACCAGCATTTACTGGGACAACAACTGCAGTGCGGTGAGAACAGTATATAACAGACATAATTATATAGCATGCAGAATTTTCACTGTTGTGCGACGCTGCGCCATCCAGCACAGGTGCGCAACACTTGGAGCCTCAATGTGCCTGAATTTATTTATTAAGCTGCAGATTCGTCGCAGTCGCCGTACGTTTGGGAGCACTTGGGGAGAAAGGGAAAAAATGATTACTCTTTATTTTCGACAATTAATCTGCTATATTTCACCCAACTTTTCCTTACAACGCAGTGGTTTCTTCCTCCCGTGCAATTCAGCCACGCAGGGCGTAAGCAACACTCACTCTCTTTCGCCCAGTCTCTGTACTCTCGCACCTAAACTGCGCGACGCAATTTCGTCTCTTGACGCGACTTGCAGGCAGCCGACCCAGCGCACGGCCTAGTCGGACCGCACCGGCAGAGACCTTCTCTCTCCTCCCACTTCTCTCGTCTCTGTTGGTTTCTTGTGCGGTGGGGCGTTTCTTTATTCAAGCGTCCGGCGTGGTCGACCCCGCACGAACTGCTGGTCGCCTCGCTGCCGATCTCTTTGCCTCTCACTTTTTCTTCCTCTCCTTCAATCTTGCAAGGCGCGGGCCAATTCCTTAGCGCCGCAAGGCGCTGGGTTTCGACACAGTTCCCTTGCGATAGGCGTATCTCCCCTTTGTCTCGCTCTTTCTCACTTTCCAAGACGTACGTCCCGTACTGCGTACGGCTTCCTACCTCGTGCACTCGCACTGCACGTGTACACACTCGTCGCTCTCTCTTTCTCTCTCATTCTCTCACCCAAACATTATCGAAGCGAAGCCGAGCTCCTCCCCATGGTCCTGACGCATGCTACGTACTCATGTTCCTACCTCAGCTCTGACTAATAAAATTACATCTTCTAGAAGTCCTGGCTTCATCATTTACCTCTCCGAACATCTTCTAGAGGAAGTGGGCCTTTACCCAGGTCCAGTAGGACCTAGCATCTTCCCACAGAAACGGAGGAGGTGTGGCCCTCTACATTCACAAATCTCGTTCACCTAGTGTTATCTCATCATCTGATGGTGAATGGTCAGGCTAACCACTGCCAAACGCAGGAAGTACTTCACAGCTTGTTTCCTACGTGAAATGTTTAACTCGGTTGTACCATCATACGTACTGACTTTTTTTGACTTTCGCGTCACACTCCGGCCTGTGAGGGGCGAGATGACAGGCAAGCCTGAATATCTCTTCTGTGAGGTATCGGCTAAGGGAGTCTCTCCCATCTTCGTGGGGGTTGTGTATCGTCCAACTCATGCTCCATTATTCCAAGGCTCTAACTTCATTGATCAACTAATAACATACATGCACAACTATTCCACGAATTTCATAATGGGAGACTTCAACTCTAACCAACTTTCCTCATTTGAAGATGCCAAGTTCATCAAGGCCTTCATTGAAGACAACTCCCTATCCTGGTTTGACCTGTGTCTGATCGACGAGCAGGATCGCCTGCTGTCATACTCGAAGACAGACTCACCGTTCATCAA
>QLSS01000178.1:84490-102597 GCA_024372645.1 Trichomalopsis sarcophagae | reverse complement strand
TTGATGAACGGTGAGTCTGTCTTCGAGTATGACAGCAGGCGATCCTGTGCATGTGACTGGTCATCCCTCACCACTTTATCACTCGACGATTGCATATCTTTACTTAACACTAACCTCACTAATGCCATCAACCATCTCGCCCCATTACGGACTGTGACACCAAAAAGACGGCGTCACCCGTGGTTCACCACGGCTTTTCGTGACCTTGTATTCGAGCGAGATAGACTTTACAGGCGTTTTAGGAACTCGAGGCTCGATTCGGATCTTCGTATATATCGACAAGCTAGAGACAATGCACACAAACAAGTCGAGGAAGCCAGGCTGAATTACTATTATTCACGCCTGTCAACCTTGACTGATATTGCCGAGGTCTGGAGAGAGCTTGAGAAACTTGGAATTTCTGCCACCAAGGTCCCTTTATTATCTCGCTATAGCACAGATGAACTCAACAAGCATTTCAGCCCGATCTCCAAAAACCCGTTAGCTCCTGCTTTTGAGGATTATCTCCACACCCTGGAAAGTCTTGACCTCGCGGAGCATTTCGAATTCAGCACCATAACGGAATCGGATGTGTTGGCTGCAGTATCTCACTTCGACACTCAGGCCAGGGGAAGCGACGGAATCCCTCAGGCTGTCATTTCAAAAGCATTGCCAGTTCTCGCTCCTCCATTAAGTCACATTTTCAACCTATCTTTGAGGAAATCCTGCTTCCCATCCTCCTGAAAATTGTCGCTTGTGCATGCACTCAACAAAGTCAGTTCACCAAAAGCCCTGACTGACTACCGTCCGATTTTACTTTTCTGCTTTCTTTCCAAGGTCCTGGAGTGGCTGGTGCATAGGCAAGTCACATAATACCTTGAATCCACACTCTTACTAGACGACTTCCAAACAGGCTTGCGCAATGGCTACAGCACTCAGTCTGGCCTAATTAATCTAACTGATGATGTCAGGGTCGGGATAAACAAAAAGAAAGTGACACTTCTCCTTCTCTTTGCATTCAGCAAGGCTTTTGACACTGTGTGTCACGTCCGGCTCCTGAGAAAGCTATCCACCTTGGGAGGATACCTTACTAGGAGAGGCCGTCGTTGATAACAATAGCGAGCGCTCCTCTCCGCAGCGTCTTAACATCGGCGTTCCGCTGGGCTCCGTTTTAAGTCCCTTGCTGTTCGCATTGTATTGTTACGTCCTGACTAATCTTAAATAAATAGTCACGGACGTAATGATACGTGTAGTGGCAAGGCTGTAAACGGTATTAGTTCGCGCCTAACACTCTCACTGTTAGTCAATTAAATGAAAGAACTTACCTTTGAGTTCAGTTGCCAAGATGTAGACTTGAGGTCGTGCTGGGTATAAGAGAATGATTATAAAACGTCCGATACACGAATTATATTCACAGTAACTATGTAGTTTATTTAACTATATGTTGAAACGCTGGGGTTTGCTCGCCACCGTGTGTTGGGGCCCGGCGGCGCGGGAGTTGAGCTCGGCTAGCTCCAGGAGCGGGTAGAGTATCGAACAGGGTCGTGGGTTATGAAACTCATTAAAGCTTGCTGCGGATATGATATGTCGTCTTTATTTCTCATTTATTCTTTTGACAACCAACGGCAACCCGCCGAGAATCTACGGCCTCTACAATCCAGAGGCACTACGCTGACTTAATTAACTATTATGCGGTGCGCCACACCGCCGGTCGAGGTCATCGTGAGGGGAAGTGAACTTACGCACGCGGCCCCGCAACAATCTTTAGAAAGTCTTATCTCCCTCCGGGGAGATCACTCGCGCCCACCGAACAATCGACGCCGACGCCGCGCTCGTCAGCGCGCCGCCCGCCTACTTGTCGGTGCGGGCGAGCAACCGCCTCGCCTCTCTGGTCGTCTACCGGTCCCGACGACCAGCGCGTCCGTCGCGGCGTACTCTCGCGAGTTATGCGATTCCCCGGCCCATCCAACGCCTATTTTTCCATACACCGCATCGTGCAAACCCGCTCCCTTAGTTTTAATTCCCGAAAGCCATTCACGATATGACGACCTCGACACGACCGCGCGACGACACCCAGTGCTCACTCGTACTTACACACACGCTCGTGCATCTTAAGAATTACTTAACGATACTCCGATTAAGGACTAACCTAACCTAATCGCTAAATTACTTACTAACGGTAGCTTGGTAGTGTACAATAATCGGTAGCTGGTTGGAGTGGCGGGAGGGACGAGGGAAACGATAGCGGGGAGGTGCGATACGGGAGGAGAACGATAGCGAGGAGATATACGCCCTACCTGGGCAACGATAGCGAGGATTTGTGCGAGAGCGAGGGCGTGGGAGAGACAAACGGTAGCTTGAGTGAGGGATAACGGTAGCGTCAAGGGGACGATAGCGAAAACGATCGAGAGCTAGGGCGCGGGACAGGCAAACGGTAACTTGAATGAAAGGCAACGGTAGCTTCAAGGGAACGATAGCGGGAACGATCGAGAGCTAGGGCGTGGAACAGGCAGACGGTAGCTTGAATGAGGGACGACGGTAGCGTCAAGGAACCGATAGCGAGAACGATCGAGAGCTTACATCAATCGCAACAGGCGACGAGTCCTCACGACACTCGGCTCGCCGCCATTACCGCGTTCGTCGAGATACAACGCGTCACACTAACCGTGTCGCGTCGCGTTCACCCGAGGCACAGCCGCACTAGTTAATTCGCACACTAATACACTGTTACTTACTTGCTACGATAACTAGAGTGAAGGTGAGCTGCAATGGCGCACGAATGCGGCTGCTTCGAGGTGGATCGAGAGCTTAGTCGAACTACCACGTTACAATGTGTATATGTATATATATATATATATATATATATATATATATATATATATATATATCAAATTGAATTACAATATTATTCACAAATAGTGAGAATAAGACTTAGGTATTTGGATTTATAACAATAAACTGTTTTCACTGATATATCGTCTATTGTCGGACGACGCGTACGGAGCCCGTGTCTGTATACGAACTGCTTAATTGAGTACGTGCAAGGCTTTTTAAAATCTTCGTTCGCAATGCAATTTTTGTACAAACTTAAAATTTCGGAAATTGTATACATAAAAAGTAGCGCTCGCGTAAGACGTCACGAATTGCTGATGTGCTGATTCGTCAGTGGCCTGCATTCGGCCGTGTGTCGAAACTGTTCGGTGCGTGTAATGCATTCTTCTTGGGAGAGTTTGAATTTCAACATTTATATTCTTTTTAGGTTTTGAATATATTTATGTAATAAATCACACGACGTGACACCTCGGGGCCCAAAACATTGCAATTAATGAGAATTAATTGCAATGAAAATTGTAACGTTATAATTTAAAGTCAAACTCTCCGCTAAGAATGCTTAGTACTGAAGAATTGAAGTTCATTGACTCTCGATTAGGTCAGCGTTACAAAAGTGTTTAGTAGACGGATTTTGCTTATAAAAGGTAAGTAATAACAACCGGTGAGTACAGTTTATTTTTGCAATTCGCATAGTAAAAATGTACGGCTTTCCACCAAAGCGATATGCGCCCGTATGCGTAAGTATTTTTTTATAATTTATTTTAAATTATCAATTCAGTTTCAGGATTGGCAGTACATACGAGCTGCTAAGACGGCTAAGAGAGAACACTTGCCTTCTCCGATACCTCCAAGGGCTGGTTATCGAAAATATGTCCGTGCTGTGTAAGTTTTCTTCTCTTCCTTTCCTATGGTTATAAAGTATATATTTTTATAAATGTAAACTTAAATTAATATATATCTTTTTTTTCTGTTTTTCTAGTTCCAAGATTGGCAATTTATCCGCTCCTGGAGGCGTTGCGACCGTCGTATCAATGACAGTTACCTGGAAGGTGAATATGGTCCTGAGGAAGACACCTGGGGACTTCGCCTTCTATTTTATTACGAATTACAGGTTTATACGAATTCTGTTAATCGGATCTATATTGAGGTGTTTAACTCAAATTATGTAGTTATTGTAGGACCTATAATTAAGCATCGTTATGATTGTAATTGTATATGATTAATAAATTATTAAAATTAATTGTAATTTTCCTTATTTACCTATTCACATTCTTCCCATTCCTTTAAATCACTCAATAAATAATTTCAAATTTAACTAAAGTTTGAAATCACTAATAATGTTTACATTTTTATTTCTACATAAACTAATATTTAACGTAAAGATAAAATTACATCGTTAGATGTAAATCCTCGGGGCCCAAGTATCGCAGTAGGGCCGCTTTTTAAGCTTACGGCTATCAAATTACAAGCAAAAGATTTTTTTATTTTATCATTTGGAAGCATTTAAGAAATTTTTATATTTAATCTAAACTTAAAGAAAAAATTCCTTTATTTTTCGCGACAGGAATAGTAGGTTTAACTGGTATGATGCTTGGTGGCCTGTGTGGGATAGGGGGTGGTTGTATAGGTCTTGAAATTGGAACTGGAATGACTTTTACTTCTTGTAGTTCTGTCTCTTCGTACATTTTGTTTCTCTTCTGCTTTGATATGCATTCCTTTTTAACTGGATTATTCTGCAGTGATGTTAGCAGATGCGTGATAGAGCTAAATTATGCTCCAATCAGGTGTATGGACCATCCGTAAATCGTGTGGAGAGTATATCCTCTTATAATTGTATCAATAATTAATTTTTCAATGTGCAGAATTATCAATATCATTATAAATGCGGATGAGAATGAACCCCATGTCATTAGTTTTTCGATTATTAAATGCCAGGTGCTATCAGCAATGTGTTTTAGTGTATTTTCTGTAAAAATTTCTCCTGACGTGTGTTCTCCCGCCATTTCTCTTGCTATTACGTTTAAAAGTGATGCTTTTTCCATCGGGAACATTAGTTGCTGTTGTAATTTATCCAGGTCGTTTTGTGAATACACTCCACTCGTAGCTAGTCCTTCTATTGATTCAAAAGTCCAGCCGATTTTCGTATTTGGTTTTAACACGTTCGGTGTTTCTGTTTTAATAGGTTTTGGTCCAAACTTTATCCATTCTTCGGATATTTTATAATATGTAGGTATTATAGAATTGCAATCTACTTGCATGCCTCGTTTTATTAAAATATGAGTTTTTGGTGTTAGAAACCAAGTTTCATTTCCTGCTAATACTGGTAAATGATTATAACATTCATTTAGATGTAAGATCTTGACTGTTTTTGGAATACATTTTATGAGATGTACTACTTCTCCAGCAACTCTTGCAATATATCCTGGTTGTTTCATGATGTTATAGGCAAATTCATCTGGTGCTAACGTGGCTAAGGATAGGGAATTCTGGATAACCTTCTTTTCCAATTCGCATTTTTCCGTGATTATATTTACGTATAAATTGTTGATTTGTTTTCTTAAATGTTTCTCAATGTATACAAACTTAGAGTTTACATAAGTAAATAAATCTAAATTTACAGAATGATCACTACTTACTCTATCGGTTTCGTAAAAATACATATTTAATTTGCTATCTTTCTCTGCAATCAATAATTTTGGGTGTTCTGTTCTTATGAATTCTCTATTACAATGCATTATTTTATTTTTAGTCGATAACGCGAATGTGATATCGTTAGATCTAACAGCATAAACAATTTCTTTATTTTCGTTACTAGTATATTTAGTCGCAATACCTTTAAATAAAATGTACGAATTTTTAAAGCATTCGCCTGTAGGCAGAATGTCTCAAAATGTATGACCGCCTTCCATATCCATACAGTTTTTATCCGAAAATTTACATACTACTCCCGAGCTTAACATTAACTTATCATTATTTAAGTTTACTCTAGCTGTATTTCCTATTAATGTGATTTTTATTAAGCCATGAACAAACACTTTATTCCAAGAACCAAAACTTCCTACGGCGTAGGAAGCGCCTGAACAAGTTGCCCTCCGCACTTCCTGCGAAATCTATGCCTTTCGTCGTTGTTGCATTTATTTTTAAATTTGATATAGTATGAATGTTGTCGTATTTAAAAATACCTGTTTCATGAATAGCTTTACATTGTTCATGACTTATCTCTTCAATGTACTGTTGCTCTGCATTTTCTGTTGGTATAAGATGCCCGAATATCCCGTTGTTGAAAATCGTTCTATGAATTTCGATTTTACATTGAATAATTGGTACCGTCCTGAAGTCTGCTATTTGGACGAGTTCTATAGCGACGTTTGTCGAATTTACTTGCGTGGTATGGAAATCGCATTCTCCAGAGTCGAGTAGCGAAAATGTCGTAATATTCGGTGTTGCAGATCCACAGTCATATCCAATAACTGCGATAGTTACTTTAATGATTGCTGTAAAAATTATTATGTTGATGATCATGATTATTTTTCCTAAAACAGAAAATAATATTAGTTTGTCTTTCTATAAATAATTAGTTTATTAGGATGCACTGTGTTTCGCTTCCCATTTTTGTTTATTGTGATATTGCTATTCTCGCCGACCTCTAGTATTTCAAACGGTCCCAAATTTTGATTTTTTTCTAACTTTCCGGATTTTGGTTCTTTTATGAGCCAAACTTGGTCCCCTTTTTCGAAATTTACTGGATTTATAAATCTATCATAATATTTTTTCGATTTTTCTTTCGCGAGTATCAGATTTTCTCGTGCTAGAGTAGCAATATCTTGCATATTTTTTACTAAATTTGTTATATAATTATTAAATGTTGGCAACTATTTATTTTACTAGAGTGTTGATCTTCTACCTCTATGTATTGCAATAAATTCTCGAGTTTTAGTACGTAAGTTTGTAATATTGTGTCGGCTTTGTTTTCAGTGGTTTCTAGATTCTTCCTTTCTAACGTTGTATCTTGGTTTGTTTTTTCTGTTACTTGTAGTGGGAACGCTTTATTCTCATTTTCCCTTCCTAGGCGCTCCCTCCTGGAAGAGCACTGTAGTTTCCCTGGTTGTTCGTAATTCTGAAGCATCTCTCCGCTGTATGGTTATTACTTTTGCATATCGAGCAGAATTTCTCTTGTTGTCTTTCAAGACTTTTAATTTTTTTACAATCATGGATTGTGTGCCCTGTTTCATTGCAGTAGCTACAGTTTACTTGCTTATGTTTCCCTCCGCTCTCTAGGGCTTTTAGTTTTTTACATTCATTGACTACATGACCTCCTATTTTGCAGTATTCGCAAAATTTCCTCTGAAAATTTCTACTGTAATTATTGCTGTTTGTTGGCTGAGTTTGTTGTTTATTTCTAAATTTATTACAGAATTTAGCTGTATGACCATTTTCTTCACATAGTTGGCATTTGAGCTATTGTTTGGCTTTATACTCTGCCACGAGAATCTTTGCTCTTTCACATTCTGCCTCTTCATGGCCAGTTGTTTCGCAAATCGTACATGCTCTAAATGGTAGCCTACTTTCTCCTATTTAGCAATATTTAATTGTGTGGCCTTTCTTATTACACTTTCTGCGCAATACCTCCGGACAATTCTGTACTGTATGCCCTTTAATGTCACAATATTCACATTTTTCGACGCTATTTGTCATTGTATTTGAGCATATATTTGGGTTGTGTCCCGTTTCTTTGCATTTCCAGCATACTTCGTAATCTCCTATGTACGGGCATTGCTCTACATCATGTCCCATTTCTTGACAATATTGGCAGTGATTGTTCTGTTTCTTGTTAAATCGGCAGGCACTAATTGAGTGACCTGGTTGACTGTAGAATTTACATATTAATTTTATTTTATTTGTAACATTCCTGCAATTATTGGAAAAGTGGTCCGCTTCTTTCCAATATACGCATGCTGCTGAACGGCAGAAGAGCGCTTCATGTTGAAAATGACAATGCCAAATCTCTGCATATTTGGCATGTCAGTACTTTCCGTGTTTGCTCTACTCCTCCTCCGTAGTCTTCATACACATTATTCACAATGCCTCTGTTTATGTCTTTCTTTTTCTTTATATCGCTTTCAATTTCTATTGCCACTCTCGAAATATTTTCTACGGTGCTTTCTTGACCTAATTCGTATTTAATTGCTGTTTTAAGTCCTTTTTTATATTTTCTTGCTGCTTCTACATCCAATTCCTCCTCGAATCTTTTAAGTTCTGCGTCCCCAGTTCCTTGTAGCCTTTTCAATTCCTTTATTTTTAATACTATTTTCCTTAGTCTGTTTGTATATTGTACTACCGTTTCTGTTTCTCCTTGAAATATTCTGCCCATTTTCGCGTACAGCTCATGGATGTCGTCGTCAATCGGATACAGTATTCTTACTCCGTTTATTAAATCATCTATGGTTTTTATTTCGTTGCTGCTTAGTGCTTCTTCTGCTTCTCCTGACATTCTTACTTTTAGGAGGTTCGTCAAGTTTCCTTCGTCTATTGGGTCTATGAGGCTTCTGACTTGTTTTAATTTTTTTATGTAGTCCGTTGCTGTCATATTTTTCCCATCGTATTCTGGCACGTAGCTCGCGACATCCTTCAAATTTAATTTTATTGGTCTTACTCCCTATGCTACTAGTGGGGTCATTGTTGTGCTGTTGTCCCTTCCTTGGTTTTGGTTTCCTTCGTTCTTCTCTGGTTCGTTTGTGACAGTCAGCTCTTCTTGATTATTGAGTTTATTACTTGCTATTTTGTTATTACTACCGCCAAAATTAATTTGAGTTAAGCTTTGGTTTGTCTTAGACTCAGAATTATTTTTGTTATTAATTTTGTCTTGTTTATTATCGACAAACTCTTGTATTCCGTGAGCTTCCTCTCCGATTGGCTTATCAAAATCTATCAGACTATAATTTCCGTCCTGACTTGTGTTTGTCCAAGAATTTGTCGGGTAGATGTTGTACCTAGTTGTTTTAAAATGTGGATCTTTCTCCGTTCCTACTACTAGGCTTTGTTCTGCGCAAAATCCTCCTATGTCCGAATACCGCTCTTCTTTTCCAAAGTCAAACGTTCTGTCTAAAATTGACTCATTTGTTTGAAACGCTGTTAAAGTTGTTAAATTCTCTTCCTGTTTAGCGCTTGTTTTTAAGGGTTCTTGTTGATCGCCAAGGTTTGTTTGCGTATTTTCGTCTGCGTATGTATTGAATTGTTCCGTAAATTTTCCTTCAGTTTTACTCTTTTTAGGTGCTAACACTTTTGGTACAGCTCCTGTATTTTTGATTTTTACTTCTTCTTTTGCCGCTTCTTGATGTTTTACGGGTGAGCGTTGTAGTTTTGAACTCTTCTGCTGTTTTGCTAGTAGACAGCAAATATTTTAAAACACAGCTGATATAGTCCTGGGATGTGTTTTACACTGAGTAAACACAGCTGATGTCTTAATACATTGTTACGAGTGAAGAGTGCAACGAAAAAGTGACGGACCGCGGGCTTGAACCGAGATCCTCTGGCTTGCAAGGCAGACGCTCTGTCCTCGCGCCACGGCCGCCACAGCATTGCACTCTTCTACTCGCTCTCTTATAGTAATTAGACACCCGTGACGTGTATCGACACGTAACACGTCCAGAGCCCAGACGGATCGACGCCCCCGTCGGTGCAAGGTGCGCAGAACTGCAGAATTCTTCTATTATCGGCACGTGTCGCTCGGATCCTCGTGATATCTTCATTCATCACAGGACGCAACACACATATTAGACGCATTATATATTTTAGTTTTCCCTAGTAGATAAGACAGGTAACTGCAAACAGACAGTCCACTTGTAGACGACATGATAAGATCCCACTTCATAGACACCAGAAAATGTTACAAGTGAAGAGTACAACGAAAAAGTGACGGACCCCGGGCTTGAACCGAGATCCTCTGGCTTGCAAGGCAGACGCTCTGTCGTCGCGCCACGGCCGCCACCGCATTGCACTCTTCTACTCGCTTTCTTATAGTAATTAGACACCCGTGACGTGTATCCACACGTAACAACATGAAAAAACTGATATTTTCTAAAAGTGTTTTTAAATTAATTTAAGTAGTGTTTGTAGTGTTTTTGGGGTTATAGCTTATAGCTTATAACCCGAAAATGAAAACAAGTGAAGTGTTTATCCAAAAGCAGAACAGTGAAGTTTTTTAAAAAAGTGTAAAGTTCAGTGATTTTGAAAACATGTGTGATCATCGAGATACGAAGGGCAGGTTTGCGTGTACCCATCCAGACAAGAAGTACTCTCGAGGAAGAGGTAAAAAGAGGCAAAAAAGATTTGTAGAAGTAACGAGTGAGGATAAAACAGCCAACAAGTCAAGGCTTCAAGTTCATGAAAGAAGATACAAACTCCATTAGCAAAAGATACCTCTAAGATCAGGAATATATTGATTGATATCAACATTCTATTTCCTGCGCTTAAGGAAATTTTGATTAGCAACCAATATCATGGCAAAGTTCAACTTGGCGAATCCGAAGCTTAGGGATTACGATACAAGATTGAAGTAATGTGTAGTCAGCTGACAGCTTTTAACTCATGCAGAAGTTGGCGTCGAGAACCATGCTTGGGCGAACAACAGAAGAGCAATAGTTATATTTCGTGCTCTTGAACTTGGACACGCTAATCATCATTTATTTTGTGGGTTGATGGACTGCTTAATACCCATGGCTTAGTGTGCATGTGATGCTATTAGCGAACAATGCAGTGAAGTGTGTAAAAAAGTGGCTAAGAACTCTGTGAAAACTGCAGTGATGGAAGAAAAAGCCTCTACAGAGATTGGAGCTCCCGAACTAAACATTTTGACATTTAGAGGTTAGACTGGTATTTTCCTGCAGTTTTAACTTGAAGGATCAACACAGTAATTAGCATTAGCAAGGATAAAAAATGTTGTTTTTACTGATTTTAGCTCCCTGTCCGTAGGATTCCAAGTGAATGCATGGTTCTTTTAGGCTCAAACTCAAGGGGGATACTTTGTACACCTGTAGTTCTGGTATGAATGCAGAGATTTTGATTTGAATGCTTAGAAAATGTTTTATACACAAAAAGGTGCCAGAATAGGCCAAAAAAAAAATTCAGTTTTTTCATCGCGAAATCATTTCTAAACATTTAAATTGAAATCTTGCATTTACACCAAAACTTTAGGTGTACAAAGTATCCTCCTTGCGTTTGAGCCCAAAAGAACCATTCGTTCATTTGGAATCCTACAGACAGTGAAAAAGTTCACGAATTCTTGCACCGAGTGCCAAAATGGGCAGCAGGAATGATGAAGGTTTTAGCATGATAAAATTAAAGGTGTTTATGCTAAATATATGTATAAAAAATTTCAAATGATTGACTTACAATTTATGAATTTTTCTCAGAGTTCTTTTTTTCAGTGTTTAAAGGTGTTGTGTCCCCTTAAAGTAAAAATAAACATTGGGTTATTATTGTTAATATATTTTATGAATAGTTAAAATATTATTATTGAAAGTCAATAACTATCATCATGATTTATTAAATAAAAGCTTTTTCGAAGGATAAACAGAGTTTAAAAATTCCTAATATAAGAATACGAATGAATTTAATTTACATGATAGGTATATTTGAAAAACTAAAATTGGACTTTTAACAATGTATAAACCGTCAGTATGCAGCAAAAGAAAAAGGTTAAATATATTTACATCCTTCAAGGTTATGATGGTAACTCAAGTTAGTGAGTAAGTAAGTGGAAGCCATATAGTCTTATTATCCAATGATCAAATCCATTATTCTTATGCCATCTGTATCCATCATTGTATGAAAGCTAAATATTTAATTTTTTGTCCAGATATATGTAAAATAATTTTGAAATGAGTTGCTGTAACAGTTTTTACTTAACTGTCTCTGTTGGAGTTTTCGGTTCGAGGACTATGATCAATTTTGGATTTGCCGTGTCAAATTTCATGTTAGAATTGTTTCAGAGGATCTACTAACTTTAGCCAGTTGTATTTCTGTTTCCTAGTGTATTTTTACAGGTAGAAAGTTATAATAACTTTGCCTCTTTTCCCAATGCAATGATAAGAATTTAAACATGTCAGCGATGTATCCAAACTTTCAGATAGCTGTTCAAATGGAAATTAAAAGTATATCACTTGAGATGAATTTAACATTAAATATTATTTCATTATTGTGAAAGAAATGTGCGTGCAAGAGATCAGATTTTTACGTTTCTGAATAATAGCAGCCAGAAAATTTGAAAACCAGACATCGAAATGAGAAATTCTTATGACTTTTGAAAGTGAAACTTCTTATTATTGCATTGGGAAAAGAGGCAAAGTTTCCTGTAAAAATACACTAGAAACCAGAAATACAACTGGCTGAAGTTGGTAGATCCTCTGAAACAACTCTAACATAAAATTTTACACGGCAAATTCAAAATTGAACATAGTCCTCGAACTCAAAATTCCAACAGAGACAGTTAAGTAAAAACTGTTTCGGTAACTCATTTCTAAATTAATTTACATATATCTGGACAAAAAATACAATGCAGATGGCATAAGAATAATGGATTTGAGCATTGGCTAATAAGACTATATGGCTTCCATTTACTTACATACCAACTTAAGTTATTATTATAACCTTGAAGGGTAAAATAATGTTAATTAAAGTAAAAAATAATAAATAAAAGTAAGAGCTTCATTCACGAATCATTTTCATCTTATTATCCTGTATGATAACCTCAAAAGGTTATGTACATGCAAAGCGCTTTGTATGTACATGAGCAAAACTGACCAGTTTTATCGCGAAAAATACGCCAAGGGAACTGGCCATCGCATAGCGACGAACTAAATCTACTCTACTATATAATTACAAGTCTAAATCTACTTTACTGAATAATAATCACTTGATCTAAAAAAGGCGACTTACGCCCTTGGTACACAATATAATAGCATTCCACACCCGACCGAAATGGACAGTTTTTGCGCCTGTAAAGACCGTACTTGGTATAAGGATAGGCTGCGTGAATTTAATAATAATTATTAATTTACGAGAACTAGCCTTTGGCTCGAGAGCCTGCTGTTACTAGAGTTACACACGGACGGTGGAATTGAGTATGTCGCGCGCTACTTGTCTGCACCGACGCGTATTTGTGTGTGGACGGTGTGCTGTCTGCTACTGCGTTTGGCAGACGTAGGAGTGTCCGCTGTACTTACGGTCAATAATATGCTGCTTTGTCAAGAAACATCGAGAAATAACTCAAAGTTATTTTTAAGTAAGGTCGAGTGTATTTATTATTAAAATATAAAGAGAAACGAAGAAAACCGAACACCAATAAAAATATAATATAATTAATTTGATTTTTCACATGATAAATTATATTTGATTTATTCATACTCTGTAATACAATAAATATAAAAATATAATTATAACTAATCTTTGAAATATTAAAATAATAAACACGATTAACTTGTCCAGTTATCGCCAATGTCTACAAATCTTTCAATAAAAAATAATCAAAAAAGATAAATAAATAAATAAATTCTTATATATACTGGTCATATTTTGACTTAGTCATTGCTATCATTACTTCTAAGTATACACATAGATGGCCTTATTATAAATAATAATTGTTTAGCTTAGTTATGGACATTTTTTTATTCCCACATATAACAATAAGCGCTTGATTAAGATCAATTCAAAAATGTATTACCTGCAATAGTTATAATATTAGCTGTGTTATTATTATTATTATTATTCACATTGATCCTCTATAACTATAAAAAGCTTTAATTTAATCAATTTAAACAAAGTACTGTATATTATACTGTAAATTTACTTAAGAAAACTTGTATCTTCTTGTAGACGATGTCTAGGTACCAAGATGACCCGCATGCCAACGCGACGTCGTCTACAACGAAAGAGCACCACTTAAATATGAAATATGCTAAAAAATACTTCTAACTTCAGAGACGATGTTCAGGTCAACGTGATATTATCAACAAAGAAAAGCACCGCTAAAATATGAAATATACCGAAAAATACTTTTGAATTCTTGTAGACGATGTGCAGGTGTCTCCCGGGTAAGATGACCCCCGGGTCAACGCGACATCGTCAACAAGGAAGAGCACCACTCAAGCATGAAATATACTGAAACATACTCCTGACTTCCTGTAGACGATGTCTAGGTGTCAGGGTTGCTCCCCAGGTCGATGCGTCATCGTCTACGAGGTGGAGCATTGTATGTACATAAAATCTACCGAGATACCGCCCTTGAATGATTTTTACACCTAGACACCAAAAACCACGGAGCGCTCCACCTATACCTCGTTATCGACCACCCTGTACACCAAGACACAGCCCTTGAATGATTTTTATACCTATAATTTAAACTTTTAATTTAATAGGACGCCGCAGTAATATTTTTTTTGTATGTAACCCCGCAATGATTTGAGGAATGTGGGAAAGGGAAGGTGGGAAAGCAATTCCCTATCATTTTTGATGCGCAGCTAACTTCACCATACTTTCACACTTCCTCGAATGATTTTTACACCTAGACACAAAAAACCACGGTGTGCGCCACACTGGACTCGGCTAACTTTACCGTTTTTTCACACTGAAGAAAAAGATAATGATTTGAGCAAATCATATACAATATTTTTTATATTATATAAATGACAGCTTTTTTTGACAACTTAGAAACAATTACGGAAAGTATCGTTTTTCTCAAAAGTAAAATCTCGGATACAAATATAGAAGTAAACAGTGTCGCGGGCGCCAAAGCTTCGTCTGCTTCCCAAACCCGCCTTCGTGGCGCTACCGCGCTACTTGATCGTTTATAAAGTCCTTATCATGATTATCCTCAGCATCATCTGATCTGGACCACATATGGAAATTTTCATTTAGCATTTGTATACATCTAAACTTGTACTATAAGTGTATAAAAAGAAAAATTATATTTTTCTGTTTCAAATAAGAAATAAGTATGTTTGTACGTACGTACGTATGTACGCTACTTTGCTAATGTTTATTGTTAATGTTTGCAAAAAAAAAATTATTCAATCATTACAATTTCCGAGATGAATCTAGGCGTTTGTATGCAAATATTACAAACGATGTTGGAAAATTAATTTTTGTTAAATATTTTCATTTAATATTAGGATGTTTTGAAACGCCCCGACTGAGCTTTACTTGAATATTTTTTAATGGTCCGAGATGTCTTGGTATTTGAATCAATTTTTATATAGAATTTCAACATATGTGTTGTTAATTCTTAGTATTTCTCACTTGGCTAACGTATTGTAGCCAAGACTTATATAGTAAATTTTGTGTTTGAATTTTATTTTAAGTTTTTCTCTTAAACAGGTGTATTACTGTTTAAGATACTCGCTTTTTCTAGAATTTTCTTAAAAGACGTATACTACGTACAGTAGTATCCTTGAAATATCCTCGTGACAAAAAATTTTATAGTACAACTGATTTAAAAGGACATATTTGACTTTAAAATTATAATGTACTATAAGAAGGTAAAATTGCGAAGCGATCGACTAATGTATTGTAGACAAGGCTATTATACCTGAAAAGAGATTTATGTTTACATTCATGTAGGAAAGATTTTCGCTCGTAGAGACGTAATGTCTCTAGAGTGTTTTGTTTGATAAAAAGTTTCGTATAGTAGTTGATCTTCAGAGAACGTATTCTAAAGTCGTACTACACAGATGTTAAATAGAAAAATTCTAAAATATATATTTATAAGATACAAATAGTTTTATTGTTCGCTACGTTTTACTTTACATTTAAAATTTTAATTTAATTTAAAACCGCAAATATAAGGAACTGGACGTATTACCAGCACCTTAACTCGCGCACAAAAAAGTTGCTCTGACTGAATTCTACTAGGAGAGAGAGCGTATTGCTCCTGTCCGTTCGAGCTCGGTCGAGCGAATGAGACAGAGGAGCTGGATGAGGCGCCTTTTATTTCCTGAAGCGCTACTGCGCCAAGCCACTGCTGCTCGCTTTCCCTTCTAGTGCGCCAGCGCTGCTACTGCTACCGCTTCTCCCTCCAGTCCACCGTCGCTGCTGCTGCTCGATGATCGGTTCGGCGCTGATAACTTTTTTTATGTACTCCCTAGTCGCGATATTTTTTCTGCGCGCGTCACTTGCGGTGTACACAAGTCCGGACCATTAGAGTTTACAGAAAACATTGCTTCTTTTTAAATAAAAAATTTTAATATTATGTAGATAGAGTGTGATTTGATCACCTACGGGTTTTTGATTCTCCTTACTGGGAACCAGGAAACAAAGAGTCGTGAGACTCTGGCGCTCGAGGAGAAAGTCTGGTGCCACCGGGTTACGTTCTAAGTTCCGGTCAAGGAATCGCGCAGTAACATCGTTGTACGAAACCCATAGTTACTCTATTACCGGTCAAGAAAGAGGTTTTCGAGAATCACTTCTATCGATACCTACGATTAAAACAGTATTCAGTAGCGACTATCAATTAAGAATTGAATAATTGCAATGGATATCATCGAGTTTATATTTCTTCTGCTCGAAAAAAGTTGTTTCAAATTAGAACGCCTTAAAAATTTAAGTGAAGACATGTGATTTTTGTACCTGTTACTTTTTTCATTAATTTACCTCAGTACAAAAGTGAAGTTTATGTACTATTTGTACTTTAAATTTGCTTGAATTTTATAAAGCATAATTCACTATAGACAGATAAAAGTGAAAATATTGACAGTTACGCTAAACTCAAGTCATGTATAACACTTGAGATATATCTAATTGAAAAATTGTTTTGTTCGCATAATTAAATCCATTTCTTATTCATAACAGGTTAGTTATTTTAGTTAAGCATATTTCGAAGGAATTTAGCTATAGTAAAAGCAATGTCTGAGTTTATAAAGTATTCAAAATGCCAAACACTGTATTTTGTAACAATAATGTAATTAATATTAAAAGTAATAAACGAGTTTTCTTAATAAACAACACATTTTGTTTTATTTTATTCTTTTAATTACTTGCCAGCATGATTATTTGTTCTTGTTTTATTCCTGAATTAACGGAAATAGTTACTTTGACCAACTTTTTTATTATATTCGCCAAAATCTGCCGAATTTTCTGAAACTTTTCATGCTTTAATTTTTGCAAATTTTAATTTTCCTAAATTTTTGCTGCTAAATTAAATTGATTAATCAATCACCGATTATCATGAAAATGAAGACGCTAAAATTTTAGTAAAAAATAGAAAAATATAACGTCACATTATTATCTAGTAAGGAAGGTAAAATGTTTATATTATCAAAAGAGTTATCTATACATATAGTTATTTACAATATCCGGTTATGTAAGAGCAGGAGGGTGCATTTTGAATTTCGCGGCGAGCGCTGCATCGGGAGCGGTCGAGCGCATGCGCGCGCTGATGTGGGCCTCCCCCATTTGCGCGGGCTCCGACGCGCGGGAGCACGTGCAGTTCAGTTCTGACAGCTCCTCTCGAGGAGTCAGTTGACACTTTGCGCTTTTGTAGTTGCGATTGCAAAGGCCTCTTTGTAAATTGCGTGCGAATAGAGTCGCCATCATCGTCTTTTTCAGGACGATCGACACTCTTTATTGTATCGCCGTGCGTTGCGTAGTGTGTGTGGATTTTGCGTGCGGTGTGCGGATTGTGTGAATACTACGAGTGTTGGGATTTCGGCCGCGTGCGAGCTCCCTCGCCGTGTTGATCTACACCCGGTGATTGCTACATACGCGGCAGGGCTGAAAAGACCTGCCCGTGGTCCAGGATTGGATCCCTCGAGACGTCGAGGCGTCCTGCGGCCGAGGAAGGAGCATCCCACCAACGTGCGGCCAGGGCTTTACGTCGCACGGTCCACGTCTCGTTCTGCGAATAAGGTAGGAGAGCTCTCCAGCGTGCGAAAGGTACTACACGGCGATAGAATTAGGCTACTTGCGTTTCTTTCTCTGTTGTTGTCTCTGTATAGTAGAGTCTCTCTTTTTTTGTACAGGCATACATTGTAATTGCGTTTCTTTTTTTTTGTTTAGTTATCCTGGAGTCACTTTTCTTTGTATAATTTCCTTATTTCTAAAATAAAGCTATAGGCTTGTTCTGGCTTTTCTCTCTACTCCGTGAGAGTTTTTACGCCGCGGCAAGTCGTCATTTTTCTCCCGCGAAATTCATTGTGTTTTGCGTTAATTTATTCACCCAAACTTCCCTCACTCATTTCACCATTTTAATTTAATATATATATATATATATATATATATATATATATATATATATATATATATAT
>QLSS01000178.1:63278-84480 GCA_024372645.1 Trichomalopsis sarcophagae | reverse complement strand
TATATATATATATATATATATATATATATATATATATATATATATATGGGACGTTCTTTGTGAACCGGAACACCTCTATACCCAAAATTCCTTTTGACCTAAAAATATTTAAAAATATGGAAAATTTAGGATTTTTTATGTACTTTCCATTAGAGCGTGGCCTTTTTTGAAATTTCGTTTACAGACAGAACAGCACGTCCCCTAACCTTAAAAAAATACCACTTTACGAAATGATCAGGCTGTCAGAAATCACAGGTGCTCAGAAAAATTCCAGGCAACGACTATTTTCATGTATTTTTTGCTGCTAAACACAAATCCGGTGATATATTTTACCGATACCTCAAGCGTTCGCCCCTAACCTCAAATAACACCCCCAAAATTGTAGTTTCGCGCATTTCAGAGCTTTGTCCTGTGATGGACTCGAGGACAATTATTGACAGACAGTATTTTTATGTATTTTTTGCTGCTGAACACGAATCCGGCGGTATTTTTTACCGATACCTCAAGCGTTCGTCCCTAACCTCAAAAAACACCCCCAAAATTGCAGTTTTGCGCAGTTGAGAGCTTTGTCCTGTGATGGACGTGAGGAAAATTATTTACAGAGACTATTTTTATGTATTTTGAGATGTTGAATACGAAGATTTGCAATATTACAAGCGGACCAAATTTTCTAAAATCAAACCATTTTTTTATAGTTTGGTGTATTTTTGACATATACATTAGCAGTAATATAAAATCATTTAGAAGAGTAGAAATAGGCCTGCCCTTATTGAAAAATAATTTTTTAAAGACTCTCTGCGTTTTACAGGGTTGAGACTGTCTTCATGTTTATGAAGCCCGCATTACATTTTTTTATTTTTCTTCTACTATTTAATTCTTTTTTAATTTTTTTTACTTTATAAATATTTTTTGGCTTATTTTTGTTACTTCAATTTTTTTTTTATTTCCATATTATACATTATTTAGCAGTAATCCGTTATTGATAATATTTCGGATGCATTAGAATATCTAAATGCAGAAAGAGTTTTTTTGGAGGAGACTTTAAAAGCATGACTTAGCGAAATGTTTTTTACTGCTGGTGCAGTGGAAAATATTTTATTCAGTTTTCTAGATGTTCTATCGTAGTCTTGTTTAGTGTAGTGGAAAAATGTTATACTGGGAAACTTATTCGTAACCCAGTTGAAAAATTGAATAGAATCAAGAATAGCTTCATTCCCTTTGTCTTGTAAGCTAGCTCGCGTTGTCTGACTTTTTGCTGTTGCCCCTACTCCGTCACAAGACCCCTTGCCATGAGCTGTAGCATGATTATGCCACTCTGCCTCTATAGAAAAATCTTCTTTGTGGTGCACTAAATTAACTATTTGGTATTTATTTTTAAAATGTTGTTTTGCTCCATCCGACACATATATAAGTTTTGTTAATTTTGGAATTTTTTTTCGTATAGTAGGAATCAAAATTGTTTGTGTTAAATACACAGCCGTTGTGTCATGAGTTTTATATTCGGAGAGAAATATGAAGCTGTAGTGTTTTATTTCTTGGTCTTCTCTGTAGTAAAAAACGGCAACGAATATACTACACTGGTCGTTGTTATAGTGAAACTGTTGGGCAGCATTTTGAACTACAGATGCGTAGTTTTCCGAATAGTCTATCTCCAAGATACCCTCATTTGATTTTAAATTCTTTTTTAGATTGCTTATGAATTGCGATTGTTCCTTGGAAATGAAATGATGCGGTATCAGTTTTTGAAGGTTTTCATGCACTCTTTCTTCAAAGTACATTTGTCGGTTGATTGCCAAATGCTGTAAGTAATGTCTTCAACATCGTTTTCCAGTAGGACAGATGTCACGTACTCTTCGAAATCTGATAATTTTGGGCATCGTTGGCACAATCCTAAGTGAGAATCATCATTGGCATTTCTGCATAAAAAAATGAATGCAATCAGCATAACCTTGCAACGGATATTGCAAATTTGTTGTTAGTTTAATCAAATTGGAACTATCAAACATTGCCTTAAAATTTTGGTGTTACACATACACACATACTGTGCGTACCTCTTGCTCCAGCTAAAATACACGATTGAGGCCAAAGCTCCGCAAACTTACTAAAACTTATTGGTATTTCTTCATGTTCCTTCTTGAAATTCCCGTACAAAACCTTTACGTCTAATAAAAGTAATATTTTTGGCACATATGTTACCTCACCACCATCTTTGATTTTCAATATATCTTTCTTATTTGGCATACTGCGACTGTTGATATCGGAGTTATAATATTGCACAACTTCGTTAATAGTACTCTCAGATAAAGACTTTCCCTTTTTTGGTTCAGGAGTTGCTAAAGTACCACATTGATGTCTTAAATCTATTGCCTTTTTTGCCATTCTCATAGAAACATTAAATTCCTCCATAATATCTCGTAATGACCAACAAGCAGGCAATGTTGTTAGAAATAAGACTTTTAATGGATCGTTTTTTGAAAGAGAATTAAACTTTTCTTTCAGTTCATCCATTAATTTTTCTAATTTAACTTCTCTTGATAAACTATTTTTTTTAGATGTCTGAGATCCTTCATCATTTTCTAGAGGTCCTGAGATTTCTTTATCTATTTGATACATTAGATAAATTTGAGGAATCTATATAGCTCTCTCTTCTACACATTATGCAAACCATAGCTTTCTCAGGAATATCTGTATGCTTAGATAAGAATGAAGCTGATACTAGGCGTAGCATTTTTCCTTTGTGCCCTTCTTTATTGATGGGATTACAACATCTATCTAAACGAATTTTTTTCGTAGGCGGTGACATTATTGTCGCTTCAATATTATAATAAAAAACAACAACTCCGTATATAAATATTGGTGAAAATATTATAGAATGTATATTTATCCGTTTGATTATATGAAATTTTAAAATAATAACAAATAACTAGCTTAATAACACAAACTCTGACTTCTGCGAACGTAATTGAAAAAAAAAATTAAATTCGTTTTTTACTGTATTAGGTTTATGAATGTCGTGGATGATATTAAATATTTGTGCAAAACAATGCTAGTAGTAATCAGCGTTGCTACATTATGAGTCTTCTAATTTAATAATAATTTACATTAATTATAAAAAAAAAAAAAAAAATTACTTATCTTACTAGAGTTTATTAGCTTTTATTAGTATATTATGTGACTTTTATCTTTTATCTATGTGTGTTTTTAAAAACATTAAAAACAAGTGATTAAAGAATTTTTTTTAAGATATTAGGAGACAAAACTAAAAATAATTCATAAAATTTCATAGCAGTTATAAATATAAAGAATTATAAATACCGATAAATCTAAATTATTGTACGTAAATATTTTTTTTAATTTATTAGAACTTATTAGCTATTTTGGAGATCACGCATTCATTTATTTTTGTGCCAGAAGATATAGAAAATTTAATAAAAGCTAAAAAAAGCTAATAAAGGCTATAATATATTATTAAACGTTTTTAGAGTCAAAAATCTACATATTATAAACTAATCATAAAAGTTATTAGCTTTTATTAGCTTTTTTTAGGTAAATAAATTTCCGCCTGTGTACCTATAAATTGCATAAACCTTTCCTTATCTTAATTAAAGAATTGTAAACAATTTCACTAATATTAATTTACACAAATACTAATAGTTCAAATGTATTTTTTACAACACAAAACACTGCTGTAAGTTATATTTATTATTGCCAAGTTTTAATAAAAAATAAAAATTTCTTATCGCTGTATTTTATATTACAGCACGATTAATGATATTTTTAAATAATTAATACACGCTGTATGTAGACATTATACATAATTAAAGAGCTTAGATTAAATAATTTTTTTTATAAAATAGTAACATATAAAATCTGTATTGATGAGAGATTTTTTGAACCTTACCTGTTTTTAAAGCTTTCTGCTACTATGATCAATATGCAATAAGAACTAAAAGTATATACACAATCAAAACATTTATTTGCCAAAATAGTCTTCAAAACTTATTTATTTTCTTAAGGTCTAATTAAAAAATATTTATTGACAATAGTTTATTCTGACTAAAAAATATTTTTATACATACGCGGATATTTTGATTTAGATGGTATGGGAAAGTATTTATACCACGTTGTAATAATTAATAAATTTGTGGTTGAAATTCAAACTAAGAAAAAAAGTATATGAAATCGAGAGAATCTATAAGTTATTATTACATAATAAAGAAAATTCTTAGTTACTCTCAAAGATTTTAAGTGATTTTCATATATTTTTAATTTTTTTTTCAAAATTTGAAAGGTTTTTCAATAATTCTTTTTTTTTCTCCGATAACTTTTTACAAATAATACAATTTTATTAATATTACTGTAATACAAAATAATAAGGAGAGATAATAAAGTAATACGTATTTTATGGAATATGGATTGTTTCTTTATGAATCAATTACTAATTCTCTTTTACCCTCGAATAAAAAAGAATGTAATTTGTAATATATGTGTGACATACGTATTTTGTAATAACTTGACGTTGTCATTCTGCATTTAGATATTCTAATGCATCCAAAATATTATCAATAACGGATTACTGCTAAATAATGTAAAAAATGGTAATAAAAACAAAAAAAAAACGAAAAAAATTTCTATTCTTTTAAATGATTATATATTATTGTTAATGTACACTGCGCGTTAATTGATCCACGGTAACATTACCAAACCGTGACCGTCGGGTTTTGTTGAAAAGTACCCTTTAAATTACAGATGGCGCTGGGCAAAGTCATAATATTTCAGAAACGGGAACCGCGCGCGGCGCGAATGATATGTAATTCAAATGTTGAAAATTTTAATGGCGGTATTTTTGAAATAATAGATGATAATGTAATGAAGCGATTGTATTTAAAAGATATTTTTTTTATATTTGAAATAAAAAACTATTGAAATTATAAATATTCTTACATTTTATTACAATTAGTCAGTGTTACTTATATAATGACAAACAACCTAATTTAAAGGATTTATTTATTTAAAGGTTAAAAAATAAATGTTGTAAAATTCGTTAATAGTGTATTTGTGTATTGTTAAGAAATCAAATAATAAATGAAATATAATGTATAATTATATTAAGTGTATATATAAAAAAAGAACATTTAGAAAATATAGTTTTGTATTAAAACATTATACAAGAAAAAGTTGCAGTATAATCCAATATAACATTAGAACTCAAAAAAAATGATCTGAAACAGAAAATAATGCTTTCAATTAGTTTACAATATTCACTATGAATAGGGTATTGAAATTGATTTTTATACGTATCCAGTATATAAAAATATATGCCTTCTCGTTGCGCTTACCTTATAAATAAGCAGTATCCATCCATCTCCCTGAGGTGGATGGCTGCACGAGAGGGAACCATAACATAATCAGTCAAATTTGTAATCTACATGATCAGCAACACGAGCAATCTGAAAGTTCAAAGATCTTTTAGTATGCTTACTTATGATAATAGATTTAATCAATTATTAGCTGTAAAGATAGGCCTTCTCGTGGCTCTTACCTTCTTAGAAATAAGCAGTTTCATTCATCTTCCTGAGGTGGATGGCTGCACGACACGGCACCATAACAAAATCAGTGATACTTATGATTACACTTATTCAGGAACACGAACAATCTGAAAGTAAGAGTATTTGTTAATACGGTTATCTCTCGCTTATGAAAATACTTTAATGACTTATTCTAAATATGCCTTCTCGTTGCTCTTACCTTAGATATAAGGAATATCCATCCATCTCCCTGAGGTGGATGGCTGCAGGAGAGAGAACCATAACAAAATCAGTCAAATTTGTAATCCACAGTATCATCAACACGAGCAATGAAACAGTTGTTGCGCGAAGAAATAAAAGGCGAAAATATTGTGAATGAATTCGATAAACTTTTATTGAATTCTAACATTCAAAGCTTAATCTTAGATGCTATCCTCGTGACGGCTCAGAACCAACTCCTCCTATTGACAACGTCGCTAACACAACTCTCCCTTTTTTTTGTTTTTACACATGTATATATATAGAAAACAAAATTCGTATTCTATGGCCTTTAGCGTAAACGCGCATCAGCGCAATATTTCGAAACTCCTTTTTTCTTGATATATCAATATCTGAAGGATTTCGCTTCCCATATTTGATCGTTCACGATCATGGCGTGGCTCTGAGAATACGCAATATTAAGCTACGCAAAAATTCTCGCACTATCGGGAACATCCTCCCCCTCTACAAAACACTAGTTTTGTAATCAAGCAAACTTAATTAGCTCGTTACTGGGCCTTAATACTACATTTCCATTAGACTTTCGTAATTCCACAACTCTTACTTGACCATCTTTTCCAGGTAAAACGCGAATAACTACTCCTCTCTCCCAGTTGTTTCTGATAGTGTTCTCTCCCATAATTAACACTCTGTCGTTGACCTTGAGAGGTAAAGGATCGTTATGCCACTTTTTTCTAGGCAGAAGAGTAGGTAGGTATTCACGTAACCACCTGTTCCAAAATTTATCTGCATACATTTGTGATAACTCATACTCTTTTCTCGTACACTTCGTGGCCTGATTGTATCTTGGCAGCTGAATTTGACCGGAGGATGCTCCCAACAAAAAGTGGTTCGGAGTCAACGCTTCGCCATCACGAGGATCAGATGAAATGGGTGAGAGGGCGCGAATTTACTGAGTGCTCAATCTCAATTAATAGCGTTGATAAGACTTCGTGCGGACAATTATCTTTTAAAGTTGCCGCCAACGCAATCTTTACAGATTTAATCATTCGCTCCCAAGCTCCACCCATGTTTGATGCCGTTGGTGGATTAAATTTCCACTCTATCCTATTCTTTACAGCATATTCATTTATTTTATCATATTTAATTTTTGCGACTAGTGCTGACAGTTCCTCATTCGCTTTCGTAAAATTAGTCCCATTGTCAGAATATATAATTTTTGGTGTACCTCGACGAGCAGAAAACCGACGTAGTGCCATAATTGCAGAGTCTGCGCTCAAGGTGAACAAACTCGGCTATTTTCTCTAAATCGATTTTGTTTTTATCCTCGAGATTTGCAAATCTGAGATAATTAGACATTAAAGAACTCGGCAATTTATTGGTTAAATGCTCTACCAATTCCGGACTATCTAAATAACCCTTACAATTATCGAGTGACTTAATTGCTATAACAGAGTTTTTTAACCTTGTGGCAAACTCAACTAGCTGATTCCAATTCTCGCATAAATTTGGCAATTGACGAATTTCAAGAATAAGTTTTTGTAAGATCATCTTCGAGTTACCGAATCTCATTTCAAGCGTTTGAATAATCTCATTAGCGCTACTGTTTGCAATAAGTAATGTACGTACGGAATCTAACGCTTCACCTTCTAACGCATCAAATAAACGCATTAGATTTTCCTTATCGGAATAGTTCCCCAATTGAGTTGACAAATCATACGCTTGTTTGAAGCGTTTCCAATCGAGTGGTTCTCCCTTAAATACAGGTAACTTTTTTGAAGTTGACATTCTGCTAATTAAAACTGAATTCTCTCTCTGAGATGAAGATGATGACATTTGCGCAATAGTATCGCTAAATATATTAGCTAACCTTGACATGGGGTCTACACTCGATTGGACTCTGCTTCTTGCATGAGAATTGCCGAGATTGCTGTTTGCAGCCACGCTCGTACTATGCGCGCGATTTTGCCATTCGTCATTAATCTCGAATTCGGAATTTACACTTTCATTGAACGCTACATGATTTGCATTAAAACGCGGTACCTCTACTAAATTTCTACGATTCGCTGCAAAAAGTTCTTCATGACCTTCGTTATTGAAATTATCGCCTTCAAGCTCGTAAATCGAAAGCTCCTCCAGAGACCGTTGGTGAAGCACTTCTCCCTGGTCAAAGCCTGCATCCATCGGCGCAGCCCAGCGTTGTTGATCTTCGTTCTCAGCCTGAAAATCATGTCGAATCGGTGTTGCACAACGCTGAGTAGCTGGTGCTGCCGGCGCTGCGGCGACTCGTTGATGACAAGCTGAAGCAGCTGGAACCGGCGCCGCACGACGCTGTATGTCCAGATCGACCGGATCGGCTGGAGCGGGTTCAGGAACGACTGCAATGGGAGGCGCACCCACGCGCACCGGAGCGGCTCGAACCGGAACGGCTCGCCGTCGACGAGCTGGAGCGACTGCGGGTCGTGGATCAGGACCTTCCTCACGTTCTGGGTCCTCTACGAGCACCTGGGGCTCAGTGGCGCCAACGCGTTCTGGAACAGCTTCAACTTGCGGTGCGTCTTGACGTTGGCGAGCTGGCGCAGCTCGAACCGGAGCGACTCGACGTTGGCGAGCTGGCGCCGCTCGAACCGGGGCAGCACGACGTTGGACAGCTGGAGCAGCTTGAACCGGAGCAGCTCGACGCTGGGGAACTGGGGCAGCTACATCAGGCTGTTGCTCTGCTCGACGCTGGCGAGCTGGGGCAGCTGCATCGGGTTGTGGCGCTGCTCGACGTTGCCGAGCTGGGGCGGCTCGAACCGGAGCGGCTCGCCGTTGACGAGCTGGAGCGGCTGCAGCTTGCCTTAAAACAGGAGTATTCTCACCTTCTGGAACCACAGGAAGCGGTTCTTCACGACGCAGAGGAGCTGGAGCAGCGCGCACTGGAGCAACTTGGCGTGGACGGATTAGCTCGACGGTAGCGGCCTGCTGCTCAATGACGTCCTCTCGTTCTGGGTTGTCTTGAACTGGGTTAGCTCACCGAGCAGTGCCCCGGGGAGCTAGTCGACGTTGGCGAACAGGAGCCATTTCTCCCCCTCGTATAAACTGCGCCTGTCTTCTTGCCGAATTCTTTTCGCAATTTCTTCCGCAACAAGAACGAATTTCCGGACTTCAATGATCCCGGGTTTCGGCACCAATGAAACAGTTGTTGCGCGAAGAAATAAAAGGCGAAAATATTGTGAATGAATTCGATAAACTTTTATTGAATTCTAACATTCAAAGCTTAATCTTAGATGCTATCCTCGTGACGGCTCAGAACCAACTCCTCCTCTTGACAACGTCGCTAACACAACTCTCCCTTTTTTTTGTTTTTACACATGTATATATATAGAAAACAAAATTCGTATTCTATGGCCTTTAGCGTAAACGCGCATCAGCGCAATATTTCGAAACTCCTTTTTTCTTGATATATCAATATCTGAAGGATTTCGCTTCCCATATTTGATCGTTCACGATCATGGCGTGGCTCTGAGAATACGCAATATTAAGCTACGCAAAAATTCTCGCACTATCGGGAACAAGCAATCTGAAATTTATTGAATCAATCTCGTTGCTCTTCTCTTGAAAATAAGTGATATCACTCACAACTGAGTTAATGGATAGCTATATTTTCTCCTCCATCATAATGAAGTACTGCAGAAAAGACATATGCCTCATGATTCCCTGACTTTTCTGAGTCAGCAAATTAAAGGCTGTTTGTCCCCTGATGAGCCTCAAATTTATGTGGCAGTTGCTCTTCCTCATCGCTAGATACATAAGTTCGACATCATCACCTGTAAGGGAATAAGTCATATGTGAGAATATAATAACAATCACTAACTTTGGAATAAATAGATGGTATCACTAACTTACCATCTATTTCTTCCACCAGCTCGTCATAAACTCTTATTAACGGTTTATTATTCTTGCAATTTCCGCATAAGCGGCTATCCTTCTGGCCCGCCATCTATGATTCCGGTCAAGCGGATTGTAGGGGAAGGTTCTCGTTTGTATTTCCTGCGCAACTGTTATTTGAATTGCGTCCATTTCAACAACTGAGGGTAAACAAAAATCGCCGAATTGCGCTGTGGATATAACTTGTATTCAAAGTCAAAGATTCCGCACTGTTTATCGAATAATGTGCGTAATACTATTTTTTTTTATTGATGATGAATTTACTGTTTGCTTTATACTTATACAAAATACACTATTTCAATTTTACGTCACACTTTACAGTTGTATTCATACGACAAAGCACGGTTGACTGATGAAGAGCTGTATGCGCGTGCGAGATCCTTATAGGATACACACTGCCTTCTTAGAGGTCACGATGTCCTTCACTGCTAGCGAGAGCCGAGCGAGCGCACCGCAGTCAGTGGATATACCCAATTATATCTCGCCGCACATGCGTGTCCGCGCGTCCATCATTGTTTACTTTTGAAAATACGATTTTTAGCCGATAACATTTGCGCTACTGTCAACTCTGTCGCTGCAAGGGCATCAAAAATGTGGTTAAATGCGCGTTAAGTGTTGTGTAGTTAATCAGTGGAGTTTAAAAATGCCTTTTCAACCTACTGAGGTAAATTTGGGTATCATGCGAGGATTGTGGAAAGAAGGTTTCAATACTTTTAGAATTTTGATCAGAAATAACGAACCAGGAGATGAATGAAATTACTGAAAGGCTTTTAGAAGATCCGTTTCAGGCGGTAAAGCATGTTCCACTAGGTTTACATATGGACGTGTCGGAACAAACAGTCAGAAAATCTCTAAAAGAAAGACGTCAAATTAAACATTGTAGAGCTTCCAAAAAGATAGACTTGCTTCTGCCGAATCGCGTTCAAAGGTTGCGTTACGCGAACCAGCTCCTGGACCGTCTTGATCACTTTTGGTCTAATGTCGTCTTCGTGGACGAAAAAGTGTTCTCAACAAGTAAATATGGTATTTATAAACTAATTCTATTCAATTTTATTAATTTTTTCAATTCTATTCAATTTTATGTTGTATAACATACTATACAAAGATATATTCATGCAGAAGATAAAAAATATATTATTATTTATAGGAAGAATAGGAGTATGGAGACCACCAGCCTCGCGTTATTTGCAGCCTTTTGTGATTCCGACAAAACACTCTGGTCGAATCACTCGGTCTTGCTGGGCATGGATGTCTGGGCAAGGAACAGGGAGCTTAGTATTGATAAATCGAAGATTGAATGCTGAAGTTTACGTGGCCATCCTAAATCAGGTGCTTCTTGGAGAGTTGTATGGTCGCTTTCCAGAGGGAGATGTATACATCGTAGAGGATAATTGTTCGGTACACACTGCAAGAGTAGTGAGAAATTGGTACACTAAACATCCAAGGTACATTCGGCTACCGCACACCAAATAAAGTCTCTAGATCTCAATGTAAACTCAATGTGGGCGACAATGGTGAAGGATTGGCGACCAAATCTGGAGAGAAACCATGAACCATTACAGAACCGTATACTTCAAAGCTGTCGTGCATTTGAACACCGAGAAGCATATCTCATGAACCTCAGTCAATCAATGCCCCGTCGTCTGCAGGCTGTAATTACTGCCAATGGAGGATATATCAAATATTGAGGTAAATATCAACTCATTATTAAATATTGTATTTTTTACATCTTATATGTCATTTGTAACATTTCAGATTGCTCGTGTTGTTGATCCTGTAAATTACATATTTGAAAGATTTTGTTATGGTGCCCTCTCGTGCAGCCAACCACCTCAGGAATATGGATGGATACTCCTTATATCTAAGGTAAGAGCAACAAGAAGGCATGTTTAGAATAAGTCATTAAAGTATTTTCATAAGCGAGAGATAACCGCATTAACAAATACTCTTACTTTCAGATTGTTCGTGTTCCTGAATAAGTGTAATCATAAGTATCACTGATTTTGTTATGGTGCCGTGTCGTGCAGCCATCCACCTCAGGAAGACGAATGAAACTGCTTATTTCTAAGAAGGTAAGAGCCACGAGAAGGCCTATCTTTACAGCTAATAATTGATTAAATCTATTATCATAAGTAAGCATACTAAAAGATCTTTGAACTTTCAGATTGCTCGTGTTGCTGATCATGTAGATTACAAATTTGACTGATTATGTTATGGTTCCCTCTCGTGCAGCCATCCACCTCAGGGAGATGGATGGATACTGCTTATTCATAAGGTAAGCGCAACGAGAAGGCATATATTTTTATATACTGGATACGTATAAAAATCAATTTCAATACCCTATTTATAGTGAATATTGTAAACTAATTGAAAGCTTTATTTTCTGTTTTATTCATTTAATTTTTTCTTACAAATGTTTGCATGACTGATAGAATAATTTCATAAGTTTGACAGTGTGAAGTGCGCAGGCAGTCTTGTAGATTGGATTATGATTTGTTCAAACTGTGACGCATTTGAAAGATGGATTTGATGGATAGCCATATTGTTGAATGTTGTAGACGGAAAATTTGAATCGTTGAAGCCATTTCTGTTTGACCGATGACAAAAATTTTTGATGCGTCATGGAGAACGTCATGAAGCAAGTTTCCAATTTGAGAGTATTGATGTCCATCTGTTTTCCACCTGATGCCATGATAATTATGTTTAAACCAATTGTTTTCCCTCTGCATTTTGTCTGAGAGTTTTTTTCCATGAGAAGGGATTTTTGAATATTAGAAAAACAGGATCACTATTTTTGTTAAGAGGTATGATTGCTATTTCCTTTAAAATATAATCTTCTTCGGTTTTCTTGAAACCAGTCATGTCTACTGCATACTCCATTTTTTGGTGCAGCCTAGACGAGCTTCTTGACATTCCCACTGATAGGATTGTACTGAACGACGCGATCGTGTAAGATTAGGCAGTATGCTGAAGTGTCAAACTCCAGACGTACATCGACAGGAGCGCTCTTGAGAGATTCGTTTTGTCGTGAACAGTCAATAACTATGAGTGGTTCATTCTTGATGAACATAGGCTTTGTCAGCAACTGGGTTATCCTTACCAATGAAATTCAATAGATGGATTTTTTGTTTATCTGATGCAATAACATATGGCATTAACCATTCTATCTTCGTTATTTTTACTTCACAATCTTCATAAGTAGTTACGCCAGATGATGTAGTTCCATTCTGGATTATTGCATTTAAGTCGCTTCTCGATCTTGTAAGAATGAGCTCATGCTTCATATTAACTATAATTTTTTTATAGTCTTCTGCAAAGCCCAAGATCATACTCAGTGGAATCGCTACGTCAAAGTTTCCCTTTTCATCGACAAACGTTTTGGTATCTTCTTCATCACCAAGCCAGCCTGCGTTTTCTAGCATGTTATTCTGATTCGAATTAAATGAAGTCCACCCTTTCATGAGACTGCTCAAACCAACATTTTTACTTTTATCAATCTTCACAGCATTAATTTCATAACGAATTTCATCAAACAGATGACAAATGCCATTGTTCACGAATTTAGTTTTAGTTGGTGCTGTTAAACCATCTTTTAGTTTCAATTTCCCACATACGTGGATAGAACTACGCGATGGTAAGAGGCATAGATCATGATATTGTATAGAAATACGAATTTCATCACTATTATCAAATCTTAATGATGAGTATGGTTGATGGGCGTGTACCTCGTAATGAGCAATAGACTCATCGAAGACGACACCTGATTAAATGCTTAGAATTTCGTCCATTTTTCTGGAAGCAGCAAAGAATTATACACGTGAATTTTTTCCACGAACTTTTAGTCCTAGGCTTTTCAGAAACTGAATGCTCTTCCGTGTTAACGGTTTGAGTTTCTTTGGTCGACTGATGACTGGTTGACATGATGGCTGACTTATATATGTTCCAGAATTGTAAACGATACCCATTATACAGATTTGATGTGAAGTCTAATAGTAATTTCCTCTCCTCAGAAATTCACCAAATTTCCGTCCTGATCTACAATTCGAATTTGTAGATGATCTATGCACTTGACACTGAGTGGTAGATATATCACATGAGACGGAACTTCTAAGATTTTATATCCTGGAGGCACTCTGGGAAAGAACTCATGGATTGTATGAACTTTCTTATTATTGATGTAAGCACCTGCAGTAATGTTGCACTCTACTCTGAGTGCATTGATTCTCAAAATTTTCACAGGTAAACCAGAGCTGTGTTGAATGTTCTCTTTGAGAATGCGAAGAGCGAAGCCAACGAGACGACCTATTGAATCGCGAGGTTTGAGATCTATCTGATGACTGCAGAGAATTTCACTTCTGAGAATATTGTTGTTAGCTTTCAAAGAAAATACAATTCCTTTGGATTTCAGAGTTTCTTGTAAAAATTGATTTATAGCATCAATTTCATAGCTGTCCGTAGGGATAGTGATAATATTATTTTTGCTCAAATGAAGTTTATTATTTGAATGGTCAACATTGGGAATAGAGTTGAATGTTAAAAGTTCAACTAATCCCAAGACAAAATTTTTATGCTGTGGTAGTTCAATCGAAGGAAAATATTGCGCTTCTAAGACAGATGAGTTTCCTGAGAGACTCAGAGTGAAGCTATCTTCCATGACTGATCTGATGCTAATGAATCTATTCGTCTGCGAACATCTCTTTTATAGTCTCCCAGCTAAGAAGTAGAGACAAAAATGTCCACATATAAATGAGTCAAAATTTTGATATCTTTTGTAATTGTATTTCACTTCCTTCACGTTAAAATACATCATGAGATCCTTGGGAGGTTTGAGATCACCAAAACTATCGAAATAAAGTACTTCAGGACCACGTTTGCGATAGCAAACCCAGTGAGTGCCTCTATTTTGAAAATCGTCCAAGTTTACCACTGCTGATTCATTACGCCATGGACCATCGGGTGGTAGATTATTTATCATGGATACACCACGGAAATCTGAAATTTTCATCATATGAGCATATTTTTTTAGATCGTAGTCAGTCAGTGCACGATTTGGCAAAGTTAAATCAAAAATTTTTTTTTTTCTACTGACTTGATGACCACGACCGATATGAGGTTTCATAAATAATCCCATTCCACTTTTATAGGGCTTAAGATGAAGACCTATGCCTAAAGCAATAGCTTCTATGGTCTCGTTATGCCTCTTACTTTCTTCATAATTTTTCTGCGCAGCTTTAGCATCATTAACTGTTTTAGCTATTCCAGCAGCACCTCCTGCTAGAGCACCGGTAGCACTTAGTCCTGATAACAATGGAATGAGAAAAGGAAGAACTCCACCAATTTTTGATGGAAGCGGCAGAACACGTAGAATGATAACTTTTTTCTTTCCACCTACACTTTTAACAGCTTGACGTGCGCCCTTCAAGGCTGATTGAATAACCTTGCGAGAACTTTTACTTGTTGACATTGACTTTTTAGCTGCAGTCCCAAACTTATTAAATTTCAGTCCCATTCCAGTTTTTCCTTTTAATTTCATAGCATTGCTAACAGCAAAAGCAAAAGCTTTTTCACCAAGACTAGCATCCTTAGCTCTAACACGCTGCATAGCTTCCTCAGCAAGCATCTTGTCAGCAGCTTTACGATCTCCGTTTTTATCGGAGAGATCCATGTCGTATTTTTTACAAGCCTGATCAAGCGGATTAATGCCAGGATCTCCTCTTTTCATTCACTTTTTCAATTTGGTTCCGGGACCGCAGTATTGATATCCAGGAAGATGCATTTCAACAGGTAAGTTATTGATAACTTTATCAAACAATCCATAGCCTTTCGGCTGTTTCTGAGATTTATGTATGATCATCTCTCTTCGAGCGTTGATTCACAACTGACGTTCATGATATAAAACGAGCGTTTATATTTCAAGAGCTCAATGTTATATTTGACTCTGTTGAGTGAACATGGATTTTACTTAGATAGCTTCTATCTATGTCAATCTTATGCTCATATAGGAAAACATCTCATTAGACATAATGTCAATTTGTTAGTAATTTATCGACAAGATAATGTAAATCTTAAACATATCTATGAAGATCATGTGAATACCGATTTAACTTTCAACGAAATTCGGAATCTTTGTTCTGAATGTTGGAAAAATGATAGATATGGATTCATTGTTATTGACAAAGATCGACCGATGAATGAGGGTAGATACAGAAAAGGATTTGACTGTTTTGCAATAAAAAAGGAATTATGAGTCTCAAACTTACAGTTCAGTTGTAGACATCGCCACGTAAGCATGTCAGACTTCACTAAAGAGAAGAATGTTCTTAGTGAGCTCTTGCGAGCTCGTGAGGCTATTAAGAAAAAATACACTTTATTAAAACAGGAGAAAGATGATTTTGAAAAAGTCATCGGTGATACTCTAAAACCAGTCATCACACCACTTGAGAAACTTGTTGAGATGAAAAGTGAAAGCCCACTACAGCAACCATCCAATCACTTTTTGGATCAAAACAACAGTAAAAAACGAATGAGAATCGATCGATCGAGTTTAATGAATTATACCGTTTATGATTATGATGATAATGATAATAATGATGATGTTTTTAACACAATAACCAATTCTACATTTAAATCCGCGAGTGGAAAAAATGAATCAGCTGAAGACTTTTTATCAATGCTAGATAAAAACCGTAGAACCATTGATAATATATACGGAGTGCGAAAGTTTGATGAAGTGTATATGATTGGTGATTCTGAAATTGAATTTGATGATAAATATGTCAAAGTCAGAAATGAAAGTTATCCTAAAACGAATGGACTAATGGAATTACTATTTAAAAAATATCCGGATGATCTTCTTTTAAGTTCAACAGATCGTGCAAATTATCGCAAGATATTGGAAGCAACAAATGCTCATCGGATAAAATTCAGCAAAGATGAATCTATACGAATGTCGAGAAGTAATAAATATAAGAATGTTCTAGCACCAATGTTCCGCAGCACTCCACGTAAAAAGAATGTAAACAGCAGCGGAGGAGGACTTATACCTAAATATAAAATAGCTAAGAAAAATTCTTCCATTGATCTCGTCTATTGGGATAATCCAAACGAGCTTACTGAGAGACTTCGATTATTGATTGCCGAACAATCAGTTGGAAATAATAATTACGTCAATGAAATCCAGTCGATTATTGAGGAATTACGCGAAGCTGGGTATATATATTGACATGCAACTTTCTTCTTTGCATCAGTACTACCATGAGTCTCGATGTGTTTCGAAGAAAACTTGAGGGCTTGCAAGTGAGTCGCGGTCCTCCAGGCATTGGTTTCAATTTTACACCGGACGGTGATTTTGATTTAGAAAATAAGCGACTTTGCAACCTAGGACAGTCCAATCATCCATACGATGCAATCACCTTGCACTCACTGAAAGTTATTCTACAAACTGAAATAAATTATATAGCTGCTAAAATTGCTGGAATTGGTGAAGTTATAGAAGAATATAAGCAGCAAGTTGAAAAACAGCAATTGGAAGTGAATACAAAATTGCGTTATCTTTATAGTACAACTCTTCGCAATTACTCTGGCATTGATTATATCATTGAAGAAGTGAATAAACAATTAAAAGTTCGTATAGACGAATTTCCAGATGGATTTTCATCTACTGTAAACGATGATGGAACGTCAAAGAGTAGATGAAGAGCTGCACAAGCCAGCACGTCGGCGATACAAGAGAAGAAAATATGACATACGTGGAATAGATGAGACTTGGCAAGCGGATCTTGTAGAAATGATGCCATATTCTAAAGAGAATAAAGGTTTTCATTACTTACTCACTGTCATACATATATTTTCAAAGTATGCATGGGCCGTGACAGTCAAGTCAAAGAGTGGTAATGATGTTACTACAGCTATGAAGTAAATACTGAAAGAAAGACGAGTACCGAAGAATCTACAAACTGACCAAGGAAAAGAATTTAACAATTTAATTTTTCAAAAACTTATGAAAAAGCACAATATACACTTATACTCTTCGCATAGTAATCTTCATGCAAGTATATGCGAACGATTCAATAGAATGTTAAATAATGCAATGTGGACAGAATTCATCAAACAAGGAAGCTATAAATGGTTGGGTATTCTACCTAACTTGCTCAAAGCATACAATTCGAGAAAACATCGGACAACAGGAATCGATATTGAAAATGTTACACTGGCAAATGAGCGAGAAGTCAAGAGACATTTTCCAAATGAAAAGTCGCCAGTGAAAAAACCTAAATTTAAAGTAGGAGATAAAGTACGAATAAGTAGGATAAAAAATGTTTTTGAAAAAGGTTATACGCCAAACTGGTCAACAGAAATTTTCACAATAACGCGAGTTGTAAAAACAGATCCAGTAACTTACCACCTCAAAGATTATTATGATAAACCCGTCTCTGGTGGCTTTTATGAAACAGAAATTCATAAAACTATGTATCCAGAAATTTATTTAGTAGAAAAAGTTTTAAAGAAAAGTGGTAAACGCGTATATGTTAAATGGTTAGGTTTTAGTGACAAGCATAATAGTTGGATAGATAAAAATGAGATTGTATAAATTATTGAAGGTTCAAATAAATAAAAAAGCAATTGTTATTATATTTAATAATGTATTTATTCATGTAAATTGCACACAAGTTTGAAAAAATAAATAAATAGTATTTAACAATTATCAGTCTTTGTATTTCATTATTTTAGCATGTGGTGAACTTAAAAGAAGTTCCACCCTGATATGTTATAAATAAACTAAGTTTATTTGCTGTGTTAGAGAGATTATTGAAAAATTCTTGATCTTTCAAGATTGCTGATGAGATCTTCCCGGGCAGAAATATTTGAAAGCTGTCATCGATCTCAGCCACGATCTTTGTGCCGAATCTCGTCTTTACTCCCTTGAGTGCAGTCACCATGTACTCATGATCGTTTTCCAAGTCCGTGACTTTCTTCTTAGGCAAGAACTCGCGCTCAGCAATCTTGTTGAGTGCAGATAGATCCATTCTGAAAAGTGAAAATAAGAATGAAAGTTAGTGAAAAATGTCTTGTAGGTGAGAATTTAGAGAGAGAGAACTAAGAAATAGAACTTACTTATTTTAGAGTTAGGTGAGTCTTGGTCTCTTTGCACAAGGTTGGTTGTTCACTTCGATTTCTCGAATGTGTTCTTCATCGTGTTTCGTCCTTTCATATAGCCCGTTTCCCACCACAATTTCTGCCCCTTCCATAGCCTCTAGTAATATATCATTTCTCACTCCTTGTTCAGTTCCTAACCTATCCAATGATGGATCCCACTCGTGCATAAACTCCTCTAAAACATCATATTCAATCTTGATTGGTTTCCCTCCATCAGCATAAAGTGTCATCCCCACCCGCGAAGCATTCTCATTGGTTGCTTCATGCCCCACTCACTTTCTCCCTCTCTTTTTCGTCCTTCGCCATTGTTGCCCCTCTCCTCCACCACAATCCCCTCCACCGCATCTCCCTCTACTTGCATAGCAGCTTGCGCCATCCGTTGTTCCATAATTCTGTAATGTCCCCAAGGCAAAGTGTCAGTACTATGAGGCAATAAGAATCTTTTATCATCGTGTGGACTTAGAGCAATTTTTTCCTGTTTTTTAGTATGCACAATGTGTAATTTTGAACGAATATTACACTGCTCACGTTTTATAATAACAAGATCCTGAAGGCATTTTCGATAATCTTCAAACGTGATTGATTTCTTTACAACACTATATTTTATACCTTTAGCTTTTTTCACTGTCACGGCTCCATTAATCAAAATACTGTACATTTTGCTTCTTAAACCAATGAATTCTGTCATAATCTTGCCACAGCATTCGTCTTTCATCAATCCAGGAACTTTTTTATTAACACGTGGAATTCCAAACTGATTATTTTCATCATAATCAGAAGTATCAAATTTATGTATATCTTCTTTCATTACTTGATACATATCTACATCCTCAACTTCATATATTAAACTACCAGTGTCCGTATACAGGAGTTTGCATTTTTCTCCAACTCGCTTTTTCATATATGAATAATGAAAATCATATACTAATGTTTTTGACAAATCTAGAATTGAGAGACCTACGTATATTGGTTTTTTGATTGTAATACTTGTCCTCTTCAGCTGTATGGCAACCAAATTTTCATCGAAGATTGCACAACTGTGAAAATTTGGCAGAGCTATGCGTGCTTCTGCTCCGTATCTGCCTGTAAATTTATTTACTAATGGCACATCTACACGTATCCGCTCTCGTTCAATACACTTTCCATAGACTGAATTAATTAACAATTTGTAGAAGAGTTTTTCAAACTCATTCTTTGCTTGCTTTCGCTTTTCTGTGTTAAATTCAACATATGGTTTGAGCCACGCCCTCTGCTCAAAACTCAAAATCCTATGCACCTTTTTTAATCGAAGTCCATTATCTAAGACCTGCTTAAGTGCTCGATAATGAATGACATACCTTTTCTTGTCATTCAAAGTCGTGAGAAGTTTCTTCTGCTTTGAACCAGGTAGTGCAAGATGTTCTGCGCAAAAAGGTAAATCCCTATGATCATCATGTATTTCTTCAGGATACTCCAAGTCAACTTCAGAAAAATAGCCTATATCAGAATCTGGCGGTGTATTGAAAAAACTTGGATATGTCTCATAATCAATCCATTCAAATTTTCCAACTGGTAAAGGCTGTACCATTGCCCATCCATAAAGATTGTTGATATCAAAATATAAGAGAGTCTTTGTTTTCTGATCCTTATCGTACGAAGAACCCATATATGGATTATTTGCCTTGGCATATCGATTACAACACTGACTTATTCCACCTCGAATGCCCAATTCGATAAACATTAGCATGTCAATATCTGTAAGAAGCTCCAATTCTACCTTTATCATTTTTAAAGCTGCTGAAAAAGTTAGTCCAGGAATCGTATAAAAGTGAGCAGGACATAAATCATAGGCTTTAAGAGATGTTTCTTGAAAACTCTCGAAAACATCGGCCAATAGTAAAACATCGGTTTTCAGATAAAGATCTGAATATTCTCGCAACGTACTAATATTGAACTTATTCCAAACTTGGACAGCATGCTTATAGTCTTCTTCAGCAATTTGAGAATCTGTTAGCTTATTATAAAAATCATTCTTTTCTGGCAATTTTGTAGTCGTCAACTTATCTAATCCATTTACAAAATCATATGGAAATACACCTTTTCGTCAAAGGAGATCTATCTTTTCATCTGTAAGTCCTTCTGATCGAAATTCCTTTACTGCTATTGGCACATTTTTCAGATATGATGCAAGCTTTTCCAATGATGAAGGTAGAAAACGCCAAGAATCTATGAATCTAAAACTAATGTTGCAGCCATCCACGTATTTTGTAAAAGAAATATATTTCTCCTTATTGTGAGGTATTAAATTTACTCGTCCTCTCATCAACGTAGAAGTAGCAATCTCCTTTAAAATAAAATGAGTGTCGTAATTGAGGTTATGAAAAACCACA
>QLSS01000178.1:18446-32874 GCA_024372645.1 Trichomalopsis sarcophagae | reverse complement strand
GAACCATGTGGGAACCATGTGGGAACCATGTGGGAACCATGTGGGAATCCCGTGCTTCCTTATGGGAACCCACAGCAAAATCACACCTGGTTTCTACATGGTTCCCATGTAGATCCCACGTGGTAACCATATTAAAACCACGTAGAAACCACATGATTACTACATGAGAACCATATGTGACTTTTCACGTGGGTTCACTTCTCAGACCTCATTATTGGTAACTTTGTGCATATAGACGACACTTTTTTATAATTTACACTTAATTAACAATGATTGAGTAAGTGTACATTATATCATTTTTAACAATGACTGAGAATGTGAGAACTGTGTATAGTGTATCTACAATTCTGCTGTATAGCATAGCACATCCCTCGTTAAAAGAAAGGATTGGAACCGATTGAAATGGATTCTAACGGATTAGAACGTTTTCCTGGTTTCAATCCGTTTCAAACCATAACAGTAAATCAAAATGTAGTATTCAATCCGTTTCAATACGTTTTAATCCATATCAATCATATAAAACTTAGATGTTAAATCCATTTCAATCCGTAACATACAAAAAATAAAAAAAATTAAACGTTACCAATCTGTATCAATCCATTTAGGTTACCTAATCCATTCGAATTCATTTCAAGTTATAATCCGTTACGTTCCGTTATATACGTCGTTATATATGATGACATGTATAATGGATTGTAACGGATTGAATAAAATTGGATTTACTGCTATTGTTTGAAACGGATTGAATAAATTTTGATCTGTTATGGTTTCGTTTGAAACGGATTATTACAATAATTAAAAAGTGATAATCCGTTACAAACCATATATATAAAAAACGAACGCAAGTGTTAATCCGTTTCTGTCAGTTTGAATCCGTATAAAATAAAAACGTCCACAAACTGTAGTTTATTTTATAAATAGTTTATTGCAACTAAGAAAATTTTGTGGTACAATATATAAGACAAAAAAATAACATTATAATAGGGAAATTTAAATGTTTATTTTGTCTTTTATATTATATCGCGAACTTTTTATTTTCAATTAACATTTGAAAAGCTCGCATAAATTTAAAATAAATCGATTGAAACGGATTTGAATCTTAAAGGCACTGATTGAAATATACTTGAAACAAAGGTATCGGATCGGAATAAATTCAGATTGAAATGGATTCGAACCTTTTAAAATGATTGAAACTGATTTGACACTTTGGAAAAATTTTTCATCATTTTCAGATTGAAACGGATCTCACTGGATTCAAAAAACGGATTGAAACGTATCTGTCCATTTTTTCTGATTTTTAATCCGTTCCAATCCTTTTTTTTAACGAGGGATTTCGTCAATATTTAATTATCACATTAAACTTTTCCAATATTACTTTGTACGCTTAAGGTTTGGTCAAAGACCTATCTGTATTGCACGTTTGAAATCTAAAAATACGTAATACTGGAAGAATCTTGTACAGCCTAGGGCCGAGTCTGACTAGATTAAAAACTAGATTAATATGAGAGATGCAGCGCCAGAGGGCTCAGAGTCGTCACGATTCTATAGCCAGCAGGTGCCGCCGTAGTGCCCCCTTGAAGGAGGCGAGAGATGGCAGGCCTCGCAGAGTAGAAGGGAGAGAGTTCCAGAACCGAGCACCCTGGACCTGGAAGGCCCTAGCCCCGGTTTCAGTACTCACGGTAGGGATGCTCAGTTCCGGGGGAACTCCCCTACTGAAGGGTCTCGGCTTGTGTTTATTGAATAATGAGGCCAGATACGAAGGCTCACAGATCCGGGTTACTCTGTATAGTAGAATGGCCTCAAAGTAGAGGCTTCTGGAATCGGTGCAAAGCCATTCTAGACGCCTCCGGTAAGGACTGATGTGTTCATCCCTCCTAACCCCGAAGATGAATCTCACACACGAATTGCTCAGTCTCTGTATCCGTATTCGTTGTTCATTAGACGCGTCCAGGATAGTCACAGCACAGTAGTCGATGTGCGGTTGTATAAGTGTCTCAACTAGCCTTCTGCGGAGAGTCTCAGTGGTGCAGCCCCTGATAAACCGCAGGCTATACAGGGCTTTATTAACTTTTTTCGTGATAGCATCTACCTGCGGTTTCCAAGTAAGTTTGCTATCCAGTACAACACCGAGACTCACGACCATCTCACTGAATGGGACGATCACTCCGTCCGGCAACGGAACTTCAGGCAAGTTCCATGATTTAATATCGTTAACGTTCTTCGTGGACCCGAAAAATATAGATTTAGTTTTGCCGGAGTTAAGTCGCAGACCGGAGCTCTCCGCCCAGCCAGAAACTAGCCGCGCCGCTTCCGCCAGCCGAGCCACGCCGTCGAGGAAATTGTCTTTGTTGGTGTGTAGATAGATTTGGAGGTCATCCGCATAAAAAAGATGTTTAATTGTGTTGCCGTGGAGTATATTTTGCAGGTCATTGACATAGAGGCTAAACAGCAAGGGTCACAGGTCCTGTGGAACTCCCAGATTGGTTTCAAGTCACTCTGAAGTTCCGTTTTTATTCGAAATTACCATCTGAGATCGTCCCTGTAAAATATGATTTAATCCACAGGAGAGCCACCCCAGAGAACCCCAGCTGCCTCAGCTTAGATAATAATTTGGAAGGTGAGATGGTGTCAAAGGCCTTGCTGAAGTCAAACAGCAGCATAAGCGTCACTTCTTTTTGTCAATTGCCATGCGTACGTCGTCAGTCAATTTTAGTAATGCTGTTTTCGGAAACCGGCCTGGAAGGGGTCGATTATATGAAGATACTCCGTGATCTGGGTTTGCGCGATCTTCTCAAGTACCTTTGAGAGGAAGCAGAGCAATGCTATTGGACGAAAGTCCTTAACATTGGAAGGAGCACTGGTCTTTCTTAGCGTGATCAACTGTACCCACTTCCAGATACTCGGAAAGATCCCCTGAGTGAAGGAGCAGTTAAATAGATTAAGAATGAATTCGCCAATAATTGGGAGGGCCTTGACGACCACCCCGCACGGAATACCATCGACACCCCTCGCTTGAAAGGAAAAATGTGATATAGCAAGGACGACGTCACTCATTCCAACAGGGCTAAAAATAAAGCCCTCCTCGCCTGCAAGTAAAATAGCGTCCGTCGCATTGTCTATATTTTCGAGGGGTGATACCGATACTCCCGCGAAGTGCTCATTCAGCTCCACCGGCGTGAAACCAAAAAACTCCTCCTCCTTACGCCCAGACAGGAGGCCGAGATGAAGCATTACCTTCCATATATTTCTGTTATCATCAAGAGCGTCCGATAGTTGTTGACGAAGGAAGGATTCACGCTCTTGAGCAGAACGCATGTCGACCTCATTGGTGAGTCGAAGAACCTCATCGAAAAGCTCCGCCCTCCCCGTGCACTCATTTTTGTAAATAACACCTAGCAGCACCGGAGGTGAGTCGCCCCACTGTACACTGCAAAATAGATACTCCGGGATTCCAGGTTTTCTGAAATCAAATTTTTTTTTCGATTCTTCATACAAGCTTAAGAAAAAAATGTTCTTATACATCATTTTGTGAAATGCTTTGATTCTTGATGAAAAATCATTGAAGTGTTGAATTTAATATTTTCAACTTGAATTTCCGAAACTTTAATAATTCATCAACAAGAAAGAATGCATTTCGCAAAAAAATGTATTAGAACATTTTCCTCTTAAATTTGTTTGAGAAATTAAAAAAAAAATTTTTAATCAAAAATGTGCTAATTTTAAACTTCCGACAGCGGAAGCAATTGACTTTATGCGCCCAAATTTCAGAGATGTTCTATTTGATATAACTACTAAAATTTCCGCACTATTACGAGTCGCCAAAGTCCGTACAAAAATTTGATACACCCTAATATATATATATATATATATATATGGGTCATTCTTTTTGAAACCGACCAACTTCCTCTGTAATGAAAGTATATAATTGATGGTAATGTTTGTTTAAAACATCTATTTGATTATAAATTACGTCTTTAAAAAAATTTATATTGTTTAATATTAATTTATCTTTCTCTACTGATAAATTCATATAAGTGCTCTTTGTGTAAAAAAAATAATTACATAATGATTTTTTTTATTTCATATTCACAAATTCATAGCTTTGAAAAAAGGATCATATCTGCCGAAATAATTCTTCGCTGCATCCCATTCATCAGGATCAAATCTGGAGATTACATCTTGTGATATGCATAAAAAGATAGAGCATTCGTCATTTTGTATTACAAAAAACCCATAGCTTCGAAAAAAGAGTCTGATTTTTGCACAGAGGGAGTTGGTCGGTTTCAAAAAGAATATATATATATATATATATATATATATATATATATATATGGGTCATTCTTTTTGAAACCGACCAACTCCCTCTGTCCAAAAATCAGAGGCTCGAAATGATTCCTGCCCGGGCTTAATTGAATATTTTTGCATATATGCTGTTTTTTTAAAGCCATCTTTTTGTGAATATGAGATGACGAATGCTTTATGTATTAATGCACATCATGAGATGTAATCAGTAAATTTGGTCTAGATAAAAGGGATGCTACAATTAAATATTTGTGCAAATATAATTTTTTTTTTTAATTATTAGTGAATATACAATGACGATTTATGTATTCATGCATATCACAAAATGATATCTGCAAATTCGATTTACATAAAATGAATGCTGCAAATAATTGCTCATGCAGGTATTTTTTTTTTTAATGTTTTGTGTTCGTGCCATATAATGACGAATGCTGTATGTGTTGTTTCATTCATATCACAAGATGAAATCTACAGTTTTGGTCGAGTTCAAAGGGATGATGCAAATAGATATTTATGCAGGTATAACTTTTTTTTAATTCTATATGTTTGTAAATATGAAATAACGCACATGCAAATCAGAAGATAAAATCTGCAAGTTTAGTCGAGAAAAAAAGAATGCTGCAAACTATTATTTGTGTAGATATGCTCTTTTTTCGAAGCTATGGGTTTTTTGTAATACAAAATGACCAATGCTCTATCCTTTTATGCATATCACAAGATGTAATCTGCAGATTTGATCCTGATGAATGGGATGCAGCGAAGAATTATTTCGGCAGATATGATCCTTTTTTCAAAGCTATGAATTTGTGAATATGAAATAAAAAAAATCATTATGTAATTATTTTTTTTACATAAAGAGCACTTATATGAGTTTATCAGTAGAGAAAGATAAATTAATATTAAACAATATAAATTTTTTTAAAGACGTAATTTATAATCAAATAGATGTTTTAAACAAACATTACCATCAATTATATACTTTCATTAATGCATTACATATATTTACTATAATTTTCAAATATATTTTATACAAATTTACTGCATACTTCCAGCTGATGTGAATTTTCAATATTTTAACGTTTTCATGAATTATCTATAGTTATTTCTATTGATTAATCGTAAATAAGATCTCTACTATTAGGTATACTGCTCTTTTAGGTTTACTTCTAAAATACTCTAAAGTTTGTTATAGTTCAAAATTATTTTTTAAATAGTAAAACTGTATTCAAAAATAGATGCATTAAAGCATTCTGCATACATTCCACAATCAATAAAGTGTCATTCAAATATTGACAACTAAATTTTATATATTTATAAAATTAGCATTTTATTTCCTTATATTTTTTTCCCCTCAAAGAACTTTATTCCCGCAAAATGCGTACATACATTATACAACGATTTCCAAGCGAGGATAATGTTTGACCATGAGTGGTAGTCGAGGGCGCCGTAGGCCATGAACTCTTGCATTTTGTCTGACGCTCGGCAAACCTTATTTTCGGTCGACTTTATAGGCGCCGGAAATGGTCTTTTTTATTCACGTGTTATAAATAGTACATTACGAAACGTGTGATAAATGGTTCTTTTTTACGTAGTAAGTACCCGAACGTAGCGAAGGCGCTAAGCGCCGTATGAAACTGTACCATTTAAGTCAAGCGTATAAATTTTTATAGCGCAGACTGCTAAAATCAGCAAGTCTCGCCTATTCGTACTAAAGTAGTCCTTCTTTGCATCGTGAGGTTAACGCACGAGCGTAGCGAGTGTGATAAACACGGTGCAGAAAAGGACTAATTTAGTCACAGATAGGCGTGACTTAACAGCGGAGTTTAGCTACTCTGTGCTATAGAAGTAAATTTGTGGGAAATAAACTCTTTATTGTCGCAAAATTTTGGAAATTTTTGAATGAGCATGGTTTTGATTAGTTATTATATAATATATACATTGAAACGGTCACGACTCTTCTTGGTCTTGTGCGCGTAGAAGATTTTATTTTTTGAGAAGAGCAATGATCATTTATTGATCTGCGTCTGAATGTTGACAGCAGATCACGTGATAGTCATTTAATTTTTGGAACACTACATAGTTTACTTTTAAGTCGAAGTGCTAAAAACCTTGTACTTTCTTTCTCTTTTCTCATAAAAAATCTCATACTATACAAGCTCCAAAATAATGCTTAAAACAGCGATTATACGATTATCCTTGTGTTTATTAAATTTTGAATTAATTTTTAAAATTGATTTCTGAACAGGCGATCTCATATTGGAAATCATGTCTGTGCAGGACCCGACGAACATACGCGCTCAGTCGCAAATTGTCAACCCAAAGGCTCGTTGTGCCCCTCGAGACCTTCGGAGAATCTTTCAAATGTCGAAAATCTCTCAGAGGATCTTTTGGTCATCGAAGAGCACTTGGAGCATCTTTCAATGGTCAAAAAGTACATAGAGCATCTTTCGATCGTCGAAAAGCCCTCCGGGAATCTTCCAATGGTCGAAAAACCCTCCGAGCGTCTACATACTTGCACACACACACATACATCCGTACGAACATTTGCCAAAAACAACATTTTTCGACTAACAATGCATCAAAACACACTGCGACGATGCCTTTTTGCACGTCGCATGCGCATGACTGGGAGCGCGAATGTCAAAAGGAGAGAACCACTGACGTCAATATGTCCGTCTCAGGGCTCTCCTAACTCCTTTGTAATTCTTGCCCGAGGTACACGCGAGTGCGAGGAGTGCCTTCCTGAAGTGCATCATCGTTCGGAGCAGAGGAAAAGGAAGACGAAGAACGAGTAGCAGGAAGAGAGAAAAGAGAAGATGATAGTGTTAGCGTGTGGCACTGCTGCGTCAGTGCGGAGTATAGGGCTAGTGTGAGTGTGTGTGTGTGTGAGAGAGAGAGAGAGAGAGAGAGAGAGAAAGTACGAGTGAGGAGAGCGCGGGCCAATCCTATATTATTATTTCGACGTAGCGCCGAACCGCGTATGCTATCCGAGGGCCAGGAGCGGCTGTTAGCGGCCGTCGGGACCGAGCGCACGAGAGTGGAGGTAGCCCAAGCGAGCGCCGAGGAGCGCGCTTTGCTCCCGCTCGGGATTCAGGTTGCAACTCCCGATAGAGACGCACGCACCGATACCTTGCAAGTAGAGTAGAGTCAATTTCTTGTTCGATAGTTTTACATCGTGTTGGTTAGAGTAAAAATCATGGCACCCGTGTGGGACGCGAGACTTCGTAAGCCATCCATCGGAAGAAGAGCGGAGAGGCCGGAACGAGAGGACGACCCGGAGAACCCGTGGCGACTGCTTCCTGAGATCGAGAGGAGGAGGCTGCTGTACCAGGGTCATCATCGAGAGGTCCACTGCCGAGCCATCACGGTCGTGCGAACACCGGGGATAAGTAAGTGATACTCAGAGGCTAGTCATATCGCGTTAGTTCGTATCGAGCGAAACTCGGAAGAGCGAGAGAGTGAGGACTGCATGTGAGATAGAGATAGATAGATAGAGAGAGAGAGAGAGAGAGAGAGAGAGAGAGAGAGAGAGAGAGAGAGAGAGAGAGAGAGAGTGGATTGGAGAAACCGTTCTACAAAAATTAGTTGTGCTAGCCTTTCGAGCCTCGCGAAAGATTCCTGTCTCGCTAGCTGGCCACGTCACGACACTTCCCACATGTTTTTACACAAACTGAAAAATTGTCTATTACAAGGCTTCCTTAGGAAAGAAGCAATTTATTTTTACATTGTGGCGCCTATCGATTATCATACACATACACATACACATACATACGCGCGTGGACCAAGCACCCTTTATCTGAAGTATCCTTTTACAGAACTAGGTAACGGACTTACAATGTCACTGACAACCACCTTCCATGGTCCAGCGATTTTGCGTTTACCGTTTAACCTAGCAGGGAGTCATTGGCAGCACTTTGTACTGTTGGCAAGCGGTACAGGGGCGCACGAAGCGGTTGACATCTCTGTATATATTCTTTCAATGAAAATATCGCATATAATTCAATAAAAGTTCTCAAGAGGGAGTCATCGAGCTCGGGCTCGGTGACTTCATAGTCAGCAATTTTCTATAAATGTCATCCAAAAGTGGAATTAAAAACCGTTATTTGTATAATATGTGAAGAAGCTTTTCATACTAGTGATTTTGCTAAAATAGACGGGGCAGTAAAAATTAGTGGATTTCTAGGATTATGTTCAGAACATAACCAAGTAGACCTAACCTCGAAAGTGAATACAAATGTTCTGAGTAATGAAGCCAAAATAATCATTGCTCAAATGATTATATCATATATCAAACTAATATATATATATATATATATATATATATATATATATATTAGTTTATTTCAGCCTTTTACATGACCCAGAAATGGACTTAGTTTTTACAAAGTTTTTACATTTTCTTATTATAATCATATATTATAATCTTACATTATATAGCGATAACAGTATATAACAATACATTTCTTTACACTATTTACAATGATTTGCTTCTCTTTTTTATTTTACATTTTCCATGCTTTTCCACCTTTCTTTCCTCCTATCTTTATGGTTTGCAATTACTTTTATTACCTTTATTTTATCTTAACTTATTTTTCGTTATTACCTTATACCTTTTTACATTTTTACAATTATACATTTATACATTTTTACATATTTACATTTTACATCTTACAATTTACAATTTTACATATTTACATTTTTACATTTTTACCTTTTTACATTTTTACACTTTTACTTTTACAATTTTTTCATTTTCACACTTATTACATATATTTTACATTCTTCTACCTACTTTTGCGCTTTTCTCTTTTTACATCTTTTTACATTTTGTTTTTCTACCCTTTTACAATTTTACCCTTTAACAATCTTTCTCTACTTTGAGTCCCATGTCTACCCTTGTCTACGTCTCTCTTTTTCTATTTCTAATTCTAATTCTTTTACCCAATTACCTACTTCTTCGTTTCTTCTTCCCTCCCAGACATCTTTCAGTTGCTCTAATCCTATTACTATATTTTTGTTTGTATCTGTTTTCCATTTCCTAATTATTTCGCAGGTTTCGACTATGTGTTCCAGTGTTCCTAACTCTTTCCTACATAACTTACATTTTCTATTCTCTTCTGTTTCCCAATATCTGTTTGCACTCTCTACGTTTCCACACCTAAGTCTAGCTATTTCCCTGATGTTTCTGTTCTCTTTCTTTGGATACTCTGGTCTGCCTAGCGTTACTATCTCTTTATATCTTGTATTATATCTGGACTGATCTATTTTCTCTCTTTGCCACTGCATTTGTGAGTCTTTTTCCCTTTTTAAAATCTCTTCTCCTATATCTTTTTTCAATCCTTTCATTGTTTCCACTTACACCGTGCTACGTCCTATATTGTTTAGATATTTTTCTTTTTTCCTCGAATACTCATCTTCTTTCGCGTTCTTCAGTTTCTCTTCCCAGAACATCCTTGTTAGTCTCCCATTTTTTTTGATTTCTTATCCTATCATCATATTTCAGTGCACGCAGGGCCCATCTTCCTTTTAGTTTTGTTAACTTCGCTTCTTCATGGATTAAGTATTTGTGCGTGCAAAAATCTAATCCTAGGATCCATCTCCAGTATAGTGTTAATATGTTTTCCAATTCTACTTTTTCTTCCCATCCCCAGATTTCTACTCCGTATTCCATTACACTTCTCACTAAATAATGGATTAGCATATTTCTTACTTTTATATCATATTTGCAGGCCCTTTTTCCTAACCCCCACACCCCCACATCTTTTATATGGTCTTTATGGTTACCCTCCCTGTTGAACGTGAATCCTAGATATTTGAATACTCTAACCTCTTCTATTGTGTCTTCCTCCCATCTCCATCCTTCTTTCTTTTCATTTGCTTTTTGTTGAAAATCAGTATCTTTGTCTTTTCGGTGCTCAAGATTAATTCTCTCTCTTTCAGAAACCTTCTCGATGTATCTAACATGTCTAGAATTGCTTCCCTATTCAAAGCAAGTAGGACTATGTCGTCTGCATAGTCTAAGTTCCATATCCTTACTCCATTTGCCTCCACTCCCCCTATATTCCTTTTCCTAAACTCTTTCTCTAACTCTCCTATATAAAGACAGAACAGAATTAGGCTCAGTACGCAGCCTTGTCTTAGTCCTAGTTCCGTCCAGAAATCTTCTGTAACTCCTCCCTCCGTTCTTACCCTAACTCTAGTTTCCTCATATATTCCTTTCAGTTGCTCTACTATATACTTGCTTACTCTTATGTCTTCTAGTATCTTCCATAGTTTATTGCTTTTTACAGAGTCGAACGCCGCCTTCAAGTCTATGAATAAAGCATACATTTTCCCTTTCTTTCTTTTACACTTCTTTATCAAATTGTTCAGTGTGAATATATTATCTATTGTCGATCTATCTTTCCTAAACCCAGCTTGACTTTCTGATAATAACCCTTTTTCTTCTACTTCCTTAACTAATCTTTTCCTTAGCACTTCTGCATAGATTTTGTACGCCGTCGGTAACAGTGTTATTCCTCTGTAATTGCCAGGTTCGTTTACGTTTCCTTTTTTATATATCTGAACTATGACTTCTATTTTCCAGTCTTCTGGGATCTCCTCTCCGTCCAAAATTTTTCCTATTATCGCTACCAGCTTTTCCTTTATTTCCTGACTACCGTGTATCCATCCTTCATTTGGGATTTCACCCCATCCCAGCGCTTTCCTCTTCTTTAGGCCTTTCCAAGCTTGCAAGATTTCTTCTGCCGTAATACCTTCTCCCTCTTGTTTTTTCTCCTATCATTTCCGTTTTCTCCCCTAGCTTTTTAGTCCCCGATCCTTGTAGTAGTTTTTCGAAATGTGTTTTCCATTGCTTTTCTGAAATTTCATTTTTAATCCCTTTCTTGGTTTTCTTTTTCCTAAATTTTCCTATGTAATCCCATACCTGCCCTTCCCCTTTGACGCTCTCTAATTCTTTCATTTGTTCCTCTTTCCATATTCTTTCTCTTTCCCTGCATTTCCTTCTACATTCTAGTATAGCTAACCTATATTTTGCATTATTACTCTCCCCTTTTTTCCACTTCATATACTCTTTCATCCCTCTCCTTTTCATCCTTGTACAGTCCCTATTCCACCATCTCCTGAAGCCTAGTTTTCCTTCTTTTACCCTTCTTTCTTCTACAATCTACGCTTTCTTTATTATTTCCTTTGTGTCCTTCCATCTCTCTGCACAGCTCTTTTGTTTTTTCCTTGAATTTTTCTACCGCTTCTCCTTCCCATATCCATACTTTCCTCGTTTTTCCTTTTTCTTTTACTTCTTCTTTTGTTCTTTGTCCTTCACTCCTAGATTCTAGTACTAGTGGTGCGTGGTCTGAATCTATGCCCTCTTGAATTTCAAATCTTGATTCCTCTTCCCACACCTCATCATTTACCATTATATAGTCGATGACCGTTTGTTCGGGTTCTGCAGAGTCGCTTACTTAATTTTGAATTTCGCGCCGTAGCGCGGCGAGCGTTGCGGCGAGAGCGGTCGAGCGCATGCGCGAGCCGCTGTGGGCCTCTACCGTTTGCGCGGGCTCTGGCGCGCGGGAGCACGTGTCGTTCAGTTCTGACAGCTCCTCTCGAGTTATCAGTCGTCTTTGCGAATTTCTTTTGTTTGCACCTAGCGAATAATCCTGTACTAACTGTGTGCGAATAGAGTAGTTATTAACATCCTTTTCAGGACGTTCGACTCTCCCTTTGTATTTCCGTGCGTCGCGTGTGTGAGTGCAATTTTGCGTGCGGTGTGCTGTTTGAGTGTCATTTTCGAGTGTTGGGACTTCGGCCACTTGCGAGGTTCCTCGATGTGCGGTCGTCCACCCGGCGATCGTTACCTACGCGGCAGAGCTGCAAAAGTCTGCCCGTGGTCCAGGATTGGTTCCCTCGAGACGTCGAGTCGTCCTGCGACCGAGGAAGGTGCATCCCATCTACGTGCGGCCAGGGCTTTACGTCGCGCCGTTCACGTCCCGTTTTGCGAGTCAGGTAGGAGAGCTCTCCAGCGTGCGTTAAGGTACCTCGCAGCGATAGTGTAATTTAAGTGCGTTTCTCTATCTCTCTCTCTTTTTTTTGTTTATTAGAGTCTCTTTCTTGTACTGCGTCAATTGTAATTGCGTTTCTTTCTCTCTTTTGTATAATTTAGAGTCTCTGTTCAATTGTAAAATTTCTTTGTTGATTAAAATAAATCATTCGCTTGCCCCGGCTTTTCTCTCTTATTCGCGAGAGTTTTTACGCTGAGGCAAGTCGTCTTTTTCCCGCGAAATTTGTGTACATTGATTTATTCACCCAACCTACCCTCACTCACTCCACCATTTAAATTTTAGTATATATATTCTTTTTTTTGTACTAATTAGCTTCAATTCACCGTTGCTCCCCTACCTCCTATAAAAGTGTATTCTCCTTCTTCGTCCCCTTTTTTATTTTCGTTTAATATTTTCCAACCTTTTTCTTCGCATAGATCCACTACTTTCTCCCATTTTTGTCTTTGCTTTTTCTATATCTTGTTTCTCCGTTTTCTATGTCTATGTAGCCCCCTTTTTCCCCTATTCTGATATTGAAATCTCGTCCTATTATCACTTTCCCCTCTTCGTTTATTTCTATCTCCCCTAGTTTTTTTATTATTTTATCTGTGTTTTTCTGATTGTATACTGACCAAATTTGTACTATCTCCTTTTGTTCTATGATTTCCGTTTTAATTAAGCCTTCTGTTATTTCTTCCGCTATTAATACCTTCTCCTTGCTCCAGTTTCTCTTAATTCCTATAATAAAAACCCCTGCGGCTCTTCCTCTTTTTTGTATCCTCTTTTCCTCTACTATTTCCCATTTAAACTCCTTTGTTAATAAATCTTTTGCTTTTTCTATATCTTTTTTTTCCACCCAGGTTTCTGATAAGCTAACAAAGTCTTTCCCTCTGATGTATTCCCAAAAATCCATATCCTTATTCCATAACCCTGCTATGTTCCAGAACAGTAGTTTCTTTGTGTTTACCTCTCCTAGCCCTTCCTTACTCCTCTCCTCTTCCCTTTTTTTATTCTTTTGTCCTATTGATTTCTCTATTCCCTGGCTGCACCACTGTTCTTCATTCCTATTTTTATTTCTTTTATTTTCTTTCCATTTTTCCTCCTCTTTATTTTCTTCCTGCTTATTTGTAAACATTTTTTCTCTTTTTCCTACCCTCCTCTCCTCCTTCTCCTGTTCCGATCTCCATTTCTGGCCTAATCGAAATTTACTCCTCCGTCCTCTTTTCGTACTCCTATTTTTCCTTCCGTTCCCTCATTCCTATTTTCTTTCCTTTTTTCCCTCCTCATCTCTAATTGCTCTAATTGCTTTATTACTTTCTCCTGTCTTCTGTTGTCTTCAGCTTCTACCTCTCTTATTCTATCTTCTTCCTCCTACTTTATCCACTATTCATCGATTGCTACCCTACCTATTCCTATTCTTACATTCCATCCCTTCCTTTTCTTTTCCATTCACCTCCTCTTCGCTTTCTAATTTTGCAATTATGACTCTATCTACCCTACTTTTCCCTCCTAATATTCTCGCTGTCTCCACCCTTACTTTTGTTCCTAATTTTTCCTCTATTAATTTTTCTACCCAATTCTTCAGCTCTTCTTTTTTTCCTATCAACCTTTCTAATTATATCGCATGCTCCGCTAACCCTTTCATTACGACGTTACACGCTCTTTCCGCCCTATCCTTATAGTATAACATTTTCTTCATTTGACTCACCTCTCTCCCTGAGAACGCATCTGATGTCACGCTGCCCTAGCTGCTGCGGCTCCGTGCTGTGCTTCTGCCGCTGTGCAGCGACCGCTGGATCATCCCGCTCCTTAGGCTCCAAGTGGACCCTCTCGCGCCATCTGTTGCTCCGTCGTTGTACCGCTCCTCTCCCATCTCGGCTGGTGTCTCCGCCGGTATCTCCGTTGCCGCCGTTATCCTCTCGTTCAACTCCGCTACCGTGCTCTCCAAACTTGCCACTTTCTCTTCCAGGGCCTCCATCTTTTCCTTTCCGCTTTGCAGTTCTTCTTTCAATTCTCTCACTACACTTTCTACTCTTCTCATCTCTGTGTCTCTTTCTTTTCCTTCTTTCGCGCTTTTCTCCTTCAATTTC
>QLSS01000178.1:0-18436 GCA_024372645.1 Trichomalopsis sarcophagae | reverse complement strand
TTTTATTTTTTCTCTCCTTCTTCCCACTCAGAAACTGTCGAAACTGTCGGTCTCGCACGAGACACGTGTTGCCGCTCTCGCGTCCTCCAACCAAGTCCCTAATATTGATATAAGGAAAACTAATTATGACAAAGTTGGTTTAGCTGAAAAGACAATCGCTCAAGAATTTCTAAATAATTTTTTTGAAAATGAATATACTTTATTTTTTAGAGGAATCGCAAGAACATCTATGAACAGTGAGAACGGTACGTGTATAGACAATTGTTTCGCCAAAGTAAGAAATATTGAGTTAGAGTCTTTTAAGTTAAACATACCGTTTAATGATCATTATCCACTCTTCATAAGTATTAATAAATTCAAAATACAAAATGATTACAATCAATCAGCCTGCATTAACTATGGCAAGTTAATAAATATTGCAAAAAGAGTTGAGTGGGACTTATTGTCACAAATAAATTATCCTAACCAAGCTATAAATGAATTAATAAGTATGATCCAAGGCTGTGTTAAAAAAGCAACTGATAGAAAATATACTAATATAAACAAAAAAGATACAGTTCCTAAGAAAAAATGGATTACGAAAACAATATTAATATCCTGTAAAACTAAAGAGTTGTTATATAATATATGGAAAAAGAATCCAACAAATATAAAACTGAAAATAGATTATAAAAATTATGAAAAAATTTTGAGTAAGGTAATTAAAGATGCTTAGTATAAATACGAAAATAATGCCATTATAAAATGCAGTGGTAATTCAAGACAGCTTTGGAGCATAATAAATGATAAGCTAGGAAAAAAAAGAAGCAGGAGGAACACTTGAAAGTATAATAGTTAATAATCAGAAAATTGATGACAAGACTACTATTGCGAACACTATGAATGAATATTATTGTAATGTAGGGTTAAATTTAAGCAATAAAATTAAATAAATGGACTTAGAACAATTGAAACTGCCAGTTCGAAACAACTACTCAATTTTTATTGATCCAACTAATATGTATGAAATTCAAAATATAATTATTGCAATGAAAAAAAAGGCTGGTGGAGTAGATAACATTAGTACAATAACTATCAAATCTTTATCGAAACATATATCAAAACCGTTAGAGTACATATTTAATCTATGCATACAGCAATCAATCTGGCCTAATGCACTGAAAAAAGCAGATATTGTACCTATATATAAATCAGGAGACAATAGTTATATTAGTAACTATAGACCAATATCGCTAATTTCTAACATTGCCAAAATATTTGAAAAAATCCTATACAATGAACTTTATAATTTTATCATGAAGCACAAAATAATATCTGATAAACAATTCGGCTTTCTAACATAAGACAGAGAGGAACGAAGGATGCTCTCAATTGTCTATCAAATATTATATATAAAAACCTAGATAAAAGCAAACCGATTATAACTGCGTTCTTAGATCTCGCTAAAGCCTTCGATACTGTAGATCACAGTATACTGCTGGACAAATTAAAAAGATACGGTGTAAGAGGAGAAGCATTAAAATTACTCAGCAGCTATCTATCTGATAGGAAACAATGTGTAAAGATAAGTAACTGCAAGAGTGAGTACAAATGAATTATGATAGGGGTTCCACAAGGAACAATACTTTGCCCTCTATTTTTCATATTATACGTGAATGACCTACTGATAGATATGCAAAATGAAACAATATTATCTTACGCTGATGACACAGTTATTATCTCATGTGATAACTCGTTCACAGCTGCACAGGAAAAATTAAATGAATATCTTCGTAAGGTGGCAATATGGCTAAACCTAAATAAATTATCGCTCAATATAAATAAAACCGTATATATTGCATATAGCAATTAATGTGATAGTGTGCCTAGCACCTTAAACAGCAAAATTGGTGATAATGTAATAAATAGAGTAGACAGTTGTAAATATTTAGGTTTAATAATAGACTATACCATGAAGTGGGATAAACACATAAATTATATTATAAAATAACAAGATATTTAATCTTTATTTTTGCGAAGCTAAAGAAATTTATGGATAGTAAAACGATAATGTTACTATATTATGCCTTCTTTCAAAGTATTACAAACTACGGCATCATTGCATGGGGTGGGGCTTATAACAATTACTTAAATTTGATTCAATGATACAAAAGAAAATACTTCGAATTATAAATAAAAACTGTTATATAGCAGAGAACCAACCTCTATGTATAAGGCAAATGTTTGAACTAGAGTGTATAGTATATCATTATAATGAATTAAGAGACTGATACATAAGAAGTACAAACAAGACACGAAACAAGAATCTACCATTGCCTAAAATTAATAAAACAGTAAGCAAGAAAAGCAGTTATTTCGTGGCTGTGAGTGTATTTAACACGCTACCGAATGCTCTCAAAGACCTAGCAATAAGTAAAATCTCTATGAAAAGAAAATTAAAGATGTTTATATAAAAGAATTAACTTTTGGATGTTATATTTTTTAAATATTTTAATATTGTTAACTTCCTATGAAAAGGAAAAAGGGCATAATAGCGTTAAATGCGTTATCTTGACTCTACAGGGTGGACCATTTTAATCTATTATGGGAAATATCTCAGATTTATGGTTGGATACAGAAAAATGTTTTAGACAAAAGTTGTAGAGGTCAACTTTTGGTATCTAAAACTTTGACCTTGAACTTGTTTTTGAAGGTCATTGCAAGGTCAAGATAATTTTTTAAATAGTAAGACCTACTTTTGACTCCGGATTTGAAAAGTGCAGAAAATTTTACATTCAAAATGATATTTTGAAGAAGGTCACAGAAAGTCATATGAAGGTCAAATTTACGATAATTGTTAAATAATGTGTGTTACCTCGGAATAACGGTTGGAAACATCAAAATGTTTTTAAAAAACGTTGTCAAGGGCGGAGAGTTTCACTTTCTAGTTGCAATAACCTTGACCTTCAATTTGGTTCATAAGGATATGTCAAGGTCAAAGTGATTTTTTAAGCGAGAACCCCTGCTTCTGATCTCCGATTTGGTAAAAATAAGAGAATGCCCGTTGGAAATGCTAATCAAGGTCATGGTAAGGTCATGTCAAGGCTAATTTACTGTGCACTTCAAAAGTTAAAAATAAATATTTGAAGGTCAAAAGACATCAAAGTCCTTGAACATCTGTTTAATTTTGAGGTAAAATTACCCAAAAATATCAAAAAATTACATGAAATCCATTAATTTTTTAAAGACAAACCTTTCTCACTTGGTATTTTACATTTTTTAAAAGATAGATAATCAGCCAAGTACCTATGACTTTCTCAAAGCTTTTTACTTCCTATTTTTAGCGTTACATGAAAAATGTTAAATTTATACAAGGAATTCGAAAAAATATTGTTTAGTACGGAAAAGTAACAATTTTGTAACAATTTTCTAGAAAATTGTTTATAACAAATAACCTGCCATTTTTACACTCCGTCCTCGAATTTGCAGGATAAAATACATTATTATAACCTAGGCGGGGTCGTTCCGTTTGAAAAGGCTACGTTCGCGAGAAAGAAAGAGAGCACTAAGTTAGCTCGATTCTAACACGCACGGCCGACTTACGAGCGTTATGTTATGGATGCGCTGGTACTGGAGATGATGCACCGGTCATTGTGCTGTCCGTTGGTGCCTGGTCGGGTTAATGGCTGACGCTCTCTTCTTGTTTTTGGTTTTGCGGTCATACTGGTCGAAGTAGCTCAACTGCTGCGCCTTGATCATCGGGCTGGCTTCGCCCTGGTTGATCTCGTTTGCTGTCGAGCCACGACGCTGAACAGGACGTGCCAGTTGGCTTGCAGATTAGCCGGTGGCTTTAGCCACGTTCGTTCGCTAGCGCAGCTAGAATCGGAGAGAGCCTTTTTAATCTCTCCGCTTTGATCTATCTTGCCCGTTTCCCCTTTTCTCGGGCTCCTTTGTGTCGCCCGTCTCCCTTCCTCACAGAGTCTCTATAGGCACTGCAATGGTCAGTGCGCTCTCTCTTGTCGCGCTGCTTTCTCAATTCTCTCCTTCTCTCTTTCTATGTGCCTAACCTTACCTCTATGCTTCGCGTACAGCTCCTGCCGCCTTAATCATCGTCTCGTCGCCCATAAGTGTATGTGTCAGTGAGTGTGCTGTTGCGAGAGTACTTCGCTGGGCACATGCTGTGTAGTGTGTGTGCATGTGCCCTGTCACAGGGCGACACCGCCTCCATTAACATTACGATCCTGCGTGATGATGGTATATCCCCTGACCACAACGAGGCTGTCAACGAGAGAGAGATTAGATTAGATTAGATTAATTGATTTTTATTCTTGTACATTATGTTGTACATATAAATAGAATAGAACAAGAATACAGAGAAGAAAAAAAGTATGTGGTGTAAGAGTAATAAGTGTAGGATGATAGCGCGAGTGACGAGTATGAAGTGGGATGAGGTGAGATGAGATGTATGTGAGTGTGTGAAAGTATATGTGATGATTATGTGATTTCCATATTGAAGAAATATTTTCTAGCTATTAGTTTAAAATGTGATATGGATTGTGTGTTGCGTAATTGTGATGGCAGGCTATTCCATAGATAGGAGGCGCTAATGAAAAATGAATTCTTCAGCGTCTCCGTTTTGAAGGACGGAATATCCAGTGGAGTCACCTCACCCCTCACAGGCCTGAGCGCGACGTGGAAATCAAAATAGGCCAATAGATAAGACGGTGTAGAAGTGTTGAAAATTTTTCTTAGAAAACAAGCCATGAAGTATTTCCTACGTCCGGCGGTGGTAAGCCATTGCAGCTCACGCCTGTAAGGGGAGATGTGCTCGTCCCTCCTTGCACCGTAGATGTAACGGATCCCCGTATTGACAAGTCTCTGCAGTTTAATGTCAAGTTCTTGAGTTATGTCACAGTAAACAAGTGAGCAGTAGTCAATGAGGGGGAATAGGAGTGCCTGCACCAAATGTTGGCGCAGCCTGAGGCTAGTGCTCTTCCGAAAGAAGTAAAGACGATACATTAGAGAGTGAGCACGTTTACAAATTTGCGTGACGTGCTCTTTCCACGTGAGTTTGGAATCGAGCACCAGCCCCAGGTTGCGCACTGATGATTCAAAAGAGAGTGGGAGAGAGAGAGAGAGGGAGAGTATATTAGATTAGATTAGATTATTATTATTACTGTAAATTATGTTGTACAAATAAATTATAAAGAATAAAATTTAAAGAATGCATTTTGTAAATTTTTTGATATTGTATGATACGGTGGATGAAGGATGAATTGTGGTATAGGGCGTGTGATTATATAAAAGTGATGAGAAATGAATATGTGTTTTCGAGATTGTTGAAGTATTGTCTGGCGTTTTGTTTAAAGAGTAAGATTGAAGTAATAATGCGTGTAAGTGAAAGTAATATTTTCTAAATGTATGCGACGCTAGTATAGAATGAATTCCTTAGCGCCTCTGTCGCAAAGGTCGAGATGTCCAAGGGTGTCACCTCACACCTCGTAGGACGAAGTGCAACGTGGAAATCAAAGTAGGCAATGATGTAAGATGGTACTGCTGTGTTAAAGTTTTCTCAAAAAACATGCCATGAAGTACTTCCTACGTCCAGCGGTGGTAAGCCAATGCATCTAACGCCTGAAAAGGGTGATGTGCTCATCCCAGAATGAGTGACGGATGTGTAGACGGCCACACCGCCACCGTTCCTGTTTCTATCACGTCTGTGTAATGTATAATTATCCAATGAAGGAATAGATATTATCTTGTCGTCAAGCCAGGTCTTAGTTACTGCTATTACGTGATGGAGGGGACGAGTGGGCAAGGAGAGGCGTACCATCTCAATGTGACCCGTAAGAAAATTCGCATTAAAATGGAAGACCCTAAGACCCTGCGACAGATTTACCTTGGAATTAGATGAAGATGTGGTAATCGATGCTGATGGTGGTGGTGTAGGTAATATGAGATGCAGTGTTGTAGTTGATGATGTTTAGTTGGGGAAGAGGGGCTATCAAGTGGATCGTTCTCTTAGAATTTTTAGGGTTAATAAAAAACGTCAAATGTCTTCCTCAGTGGAGATGGGTACAACACGTGCCACTTTCTTCAACCTAATATAGACCCGTCCTTCTCTAACGAACAAGGAGAAACCTTGAGACTTAGCTGCCTTCCACGCAGCAATCTTTAAATGCTAAACATCAGCATGCAGCCTCTCATTTACATTAATAAGCGAGGGTAGTAATAGCTGAGGAGCACTTGCTTTGTCAAAAAGTTCTCCACTCACTTGACTAGAATGCAGCGTTTTATGTCTAATCTTAGCACTAATCAAGGAGCGCATCAGTGCTCTAGATGGCAGAGATACTGCCAGTAGTGCAGTGGAAACAGCAGTAGCACCTTTAGTTGACTCGGGCAGAAAAGCTGACGTGAAAACAGGCGGTGGCTCGGAGGTGATGTGATCGCACAATGATTGGGGGTTTCTGCGAAACGAAATCTAGAGAAGGGTTATCTCGCCCGAGTGCTTAAAAGGGCAGTGCGACACGCGCTCTAGTCAATCGACTTCTGGCATTGCTGAAAGAATAAGGTAATCGTCGTTATAATTTTTTTCGTCTATTGAAGTTGTGCTTTCTATAACCACCATTTCTTATTCAAATCCCAGCATTATCCTTTACAGTCTGGACTGTGCAATTGGGCATTCCGTAGAAATAGCCATTAAGAACAGGCACAGGTACAGCGATCGGGATTGGTATATCACGGGCAGAGGACCTATCTCAAGAATTGTGGGTAGCCAGGGAAATAGTGAGCGACAATCTGGTGCCTCAAGTTTTTCAGTCTTTGCGTCACGGAATGTGAAGCTGTGCAAAGCAAATTTAAAATTTTAATAGTACAATATTTATAATAAAATTAAGAGAAATTCTGATTCACATAATGTATGGACAGTTAAAAAGTAATAAGCTGCAACCGTGCATATTTTATTTATTTCAAAGATGTAGAATTCGTATTCGTGTCGTAGAAAAAGATTCAGACTCGCACAGGTTCTACGATATGTTTTTAGTTTAATAGATAGTTATGAAAAACTAGTTAGAAATAGTAACTAGGTTATCTCTCTATATTAATATAAAATCTTTAGAAATTAGCTCCCCCTCAATTTGGGTAATTGGGTTAAGATTATGCCTTTTTTCAAGTTATTTTTAACCGAACTTTCGTTATTGGGTTAATAATGAACGATTTTTGCGTATTTTTACTTTTTCCGGCTCCCCTTTATTTTGGGTTATTGAGCTCTCCCTCTATTTGGGTTATTGGGTCAAAATTATGCCTTTTTTACGTTATTTTTAACCTAACTTTCGTTATCGGGTTAATAATGAATGATTTTTACATAATTTTACTGTTTCTGGCATCCCCTCATTTTGGGTTATTAGCTCCCCCTCAATTTGGCACCCTCTAATCGGGCCTCCTTCTTATTTTGACTTGCCTTCATTATAACTTCCTCTTATTTAGGCGGCCCATCATATATAAATTTTACCCTTTTTTGCTTCGCTCGCCAATGCCTCATTGGGATTTTTTTTGTTTTTTTGTTTATCCAGAGCGTTCGAGAAATGCTTGATGCACCATGTCAGGAGTCGTGCTAGACTCCCCGTGTATGGGACTTTCCTGACGCGGAACTATCACCAGGCATACCCACTAAAACTTTACCTTATATAGGGCTGCGAAAACCCTCCTGCTTTCGGATTTCATTGGGGGGTTGCCTGTCTTAAGCTATGCTAGCCGTCAACTAGTCTTGTAAATAACCGTCTTTACTTACGCCGTTATCTCGCCCCGATTCTGCTTGCTACCAAGCATCGTTTTGACTACAGTTTCGGGCGTGAACACCCCTATCGTCAGCTCCAGCACTCTACGCTTTTTACCCTAGTGGGGGCAGTTAAAAAACGTGTGACTTACGTTGTCCCGTCTGTCACCGCAGTACTTACACCCCGGTGTTGCCACCCTGTTCATCACCAAAAAGTAGCTCCTTAAGTATCCGTGACCGAAGAAAAATTGGATAAGGTAAAAGTTGACCTTCCCCTATATCCTGTCCACCCACGGACCTACATCTTTTATAAGGGTCTTAGTCTATCTAGCCTTTAGATAATCGGTCCACCTAGTCTACCAATCGCGCATTGTTATTTCTCTTTCTTCCACGTCAATCGAGATGCTACTCGACGCTAAGCGAGCTTGATCTCCTCCTTTTCCAACTTCAGAGCTCTTACGCCAACTTCCACTACTTCGATTCGCGTGGCCAATGCAGGCCAAATTCTTGAGCGAAGCAAGCGAGGTTTCGATCGTTGACATACGACTGCTCCACCCTTTGCATGCTTATTTGCATAGCCTCTATGTTATTATGCTCGTTTCGCTTGGTCAGGATCTGCGCGAGTATGTCATTTGTATTTAATGACGGTGGCAGCGGACTTGAACTCCGAGTTACTGGTGCAAATTAAGAGAAGCACTTATCACTGTTACGTCGGAATGAACGCAACTCACCAATATACTTACTTTTATTCGAGTTCCTATCGTCTGTTATTTATGGTTTATTTAGATTTTACAAGGAAATCCCTTTTGGCTACCGCAGACGCGGTCACTGCCTTCCGGGAAAGGGAGCCGAATAACAGAATCACTTAGACGAGGTTAAGTTTTAAAGAAACTACTATAATTTATTTCACACGTGTTAGAGAAAAGAGAAAAGTACCTTGTAGTGTCTAAATGCATAAGTGTGTATGTGTGTAGAGATGTGAACGGCAGGAGGTTGCAGCTGTGGATCCTTGTCGCTCCTTGAGCCTGGTGTCGGTGGTTCAGTGCGGTCAAGCTGGTGTACGTCTCGGATCCCTTCGGCTCGTTCCTCCTTCGAGCAGGTGCAGACAACTGGGCGCCTTGATGTGTCGTTTCTCCTCCTAGTGACGGGAGAGGATGGTGTGTCTCAGTGATCGTGGCACTTATACAACTTGGAAACTTGGTACCACGGAGATAAAATTGTTTGTTGTTCTGAGCAATTCCACTCTTCTCAAATGTCTATATTTTTTTAGCGATAAAGTCTTTTTCACTGATCTCACTCACGACTGGTAGCGATTCAATATTAACTGGTTTAGATTTATTGGTCTGGCGACTGGCAGCGATTCGACTTGTAAGGCGACTTCAGGAAACCTGACGACGTGGACCCTTTTGCTTCCTGTCTTTATATACTGGAGAATCTGTAGCGTTGATTTTCCATATTAGAAGTGCCTAATATTCTCACGACTTTCCTGTTGACTTTGCGTGATCTCGTAAAAATTTTATTACTTTCAGTTTTTAGGAAAAGCGTCTTGTGACAGCTCTCCTGCTGCTTTTCGTCGGCTGCGTACTGTCATGTGTATCTTTTCTCGATTCGTTTGCGGGAGAGTGTGCTCGACTGATGCTTGTTCTTCGCATAGCTATTTTGATTTCCGTCGCTTTTCGTGAGGAATATCGCGACTAGATTAATGACATCTTTTTGTTTCGTCGCCATCATTTTTTTCTTGGCGTTAGCCATTCTTTCGGGTGCGCCTTAGAGCGCGTTTTGTCGCTACGACTCTAATTCAATTTTTGTAGGAATACGTTGTGGTGGGAAATGCTGCTTCTTGCGGTTGATGCGATGACGATGCTGGCGAGTGTCTCACGTATGTGTTTTTCTCGTTTCGTGTAAAATTTGTGTGACCTATTTAAATTGGCGTCGTAGGCGCGTAATGGAATCGGGGATTCCATTATATCACAAGTTCTACTCGACTCGCCTCTGTCGATAGCTTTTGTGCAAGCTTACACGACGTTGCTATCAGCTGATCTTAAGGTATCTCCTAAAGTATCTCCTCTACTTCTTCTTCTTAATTTGTCATAGAACCACCGACATTTATCATGGTAAATTGAATAAAGAAAAGATGATCTAGTGGAACGAAGAGCCAGTATAAGAGCCTTTAGGTCGCTTTTTTGAATACGTGTTTGCGTGCGCCGTGTCGGGGCCACCTAGTGGTAGAGTTGCAGTACTGTGGTTTGTTAGCTCGGAGTGTACTAAACTCTGTCGTCAGAAATAAAAACTTCTGGTTGGGCAACGATGATGACTGGCAAAATTGTACAGATACAGAGAGATGGAGATATAGCTATAGCTATACCTACTCTCGTCGATTAGAGACACTGTACGATTTCACTCTTACTCACGCACTGAAGTTTTGCACTAATTCAAGTCCCTAAGTTAAATTCAGTTTACGTTGAGCGTGTGAGAGAAAGAGAGAGAGAGAGAGAGAGAGAGAGAGAGAGAGAGAGAGAGAGAGAGAGAGAGAGAGAGAGAGAGAGAGATTTGTAGATTTAGATAGTTTTTTATTCATTGGTTACGTTCTGACTACTAAAGGATTTATAATAATCAAAACGTACTGAATGGTGTAGTGGCAATGCTCTAATATTCAAAACTAGTTAGTACGCGCCTAACACTCTCGCTGTGTTAGTTAATAAATATTTAAACCTTAACTTTTTTGTGCTTTAATCAGGTTGATTTATAAATGAAATAATGCTACTGCTTTGTTTTGATAATAGCAACTGTTTATTTCATTATTTTTATAATTGTATTTATTCTTGTAGTTATAATTATGTATTAGACTCTTTAACTTTTAGTTTGTACTTGTCACCAATTGCCAGACTGGCGTGCGGTACGGAGCTCTAATTTTGAACTGACTGCTAAAGTGCGTACAAAACCTTTTAAAAACTTCGTATGGCACAATATGTTTATGGAGATATATAAACATTATATCTTAAAAGTAGCGAAATTGTACACATAAAAATTGGAGCTCGCTTGCTACGTCACGGAACGCTGAGTGTACATTTTGACTGTGTCAGCGCTAATTGACACACTTACACGTTTCGACAGCATTTTTGCGAACGTAATAAAAATTTGAAGTTTGATTCTTTAAAACAATGAGACATCAATGTGTTCTACTTACAATTGAAAATGAAACATCAAAAGTTACGTTATAGACGTAACACAGGTATATTATGTTGTACAATATTGTAGTAAACAGATGAATAGATAAAGTATAATAAATAAAAATATGTAAAAGTAAGTCTCATTGTAGAGCTTCTGTTGAGTGAGAATGTGTAAGATGTGACAATGGAATAAGCGAGAATGAGCATGTGTGTGTGTGTGTGAGTGTGCAAGATGATACAGATTTTGGAGTGTGAAAAAGTGTTCTTCAGCAGGTTTCTTGAAGCTGGTGGAGGATGTCAAGTTGCAAATGTGTGATGATAGATTATTCTAGAGGTATGATATAAAACGAGTTCCTCAGCGTTTCCATCGTAAAAGTCGAAATGTCCAGGTGTCACCTCCTTTCTCACAGGCCAGTACATTAAATGGTACAGCTGAGTTAAACATTTTACACAGAAAGCAAGCCATAAAGTACTTCTTGCATCCGGCGGTGATTAGCCATTGCAACTTTCGCCTGTACGGGGAGATGTGCTTGTCTCTCCTTACACCATAGTTTGTAACGGATCCCTGTATTCACGAGTCTCTGTAGTTTTGTGTCAAGTTCTTGAGTGAGGTCACAGTTGCAACGCTGTGCCTCCCAGCACAGGTGCGCAATACCTAACGCCTCGTACGCGTCAGGATTTTTCTTATTTCGCGGGATTTGGCGTAATCGCCGACGCTTGGGAGAACGTGGGGGAGACGGAAGAAATAATCACTCTAATTATTATATTTATTACACATGTATTTTACCCAGTCCTTTTCCTACAACGTGGTGACCGTAGCCGCCCACGCACAATAGCCATGCAGGGCTCAACGTTACTCTCTGGCTCTCACACATACGCGCGCGCCTCGAAGCTCTCGCTTCTGACGTTGCGCCGTCTACCCGTCGGCTCTCACTCACACGCGAATGCTCGACGCGGCTCGCTCTAACAGCTAAGCGACCGACGCGCCTTCTCTCTCTCTCTCTCTCTCTCTCTCTCTCTCTCTCTCTCGCTCTCGACGGAACTCGCGCGCACCGGCTTTGCCCCGCGTTGGAAGCAAGTCCGACCTGCTGCTACCAAACAGCGAAGATTCTCGGACGCCCGACGCTTCTCTCTCTCTCTCTCTCTCTCTCTCTCTCTTTCTCGCTCTCGCGTACGCTGGCTCGATGCCTCGCGTGGTTGATATCGAGGTGTGCGCCCGCACCGCACACCGCTCCCTCAGCTAACTCACACACGCAGCTTAGTCTCTCTCTCTCTCGCTCTCTCACTTCTCGGCGGCCTAATGGCTCGCGCCGAGAGTATCCCGATTAGTCTAAGTCCTACCTGGTGTCGGAGAAACGACCCTTCGTCTCCCGTCTCCAGTGGAAGACTTGCCAGCCCAGGAGGTGCCGGCTCCCCTCTCTCTCTCTCTCTCTTTCTCTCTCATTCTCTCTCTCTCTCTCTCTCTCTCTCTCTCTCTCTCTCTCTCTCTCTCTCTCTCTCTCTCTCTCTCTCTGCCTCGTGGTGGGTTGAGGATCTCGGCCTGGCTCTCGTCCTGGCTGAAATGTTTGTTGAGGTCATCTGTAGAAAAGCGTGATGGTAAGGGGGCCTTGAAAACAGTAATTCTAATTTTTTCCTTATCTCCCCAGATCTTGGCAACATCAGTCAAGGTTGAGAGGCGTGAATATTAATAATCCAGCCTCGCTTTCTCGACCTGTCTGCGAGCGTTATCTCTGGCTAGTCTATAGATTTGAAGATAAGCATCGAGCCTGGAATTCTTGAAACGCCTGTAAAGTATATTCCACTCCGATACGAGGTCATGAAGAGCCGTGATAAACCACGGGTGACGCTTCCGTCTTAGTGTTACGGTTCATTAAGTTAGCGTTAAGCATTGCGATCCATTCGTCAAGTGATAAAAATGACCAGTCACATGCGCTAAGAATGTTCTTTAGCTTCTGGGTGCTGATTTTATTATAGTTTCTGTAAGAGTATGTGTTAGTTGTGTGGCGTGAAATCTTCACGTCGAGTGTGGCCGTGATAAGGTTATGTCTATTGATGAAAGAAAAGTCTGTTTTCTAGTATGATAGCAGGCGATCCTGTTTATCAATTAGGCAAAGGTCAAGCCAGGTGTAAGAACCTTGTTTGTGATGGGTGGAATCATAGAGAACCGATAAGAGGGAGTTTTCATTAGTAAAGTTCCAGATCAAATTAGCGTCTTTAGTTTTTCTGAGTTGAAGTCACCAATGATGACCTTTGTGAAGTAGTTGTGCATGTGGGTTATTAGTTGGTCAATAGAATCAACACCTTGCAAGAAAGAAGCATTATCTAGACGATACACAACTTCCACAAACATGGGATCCTTTACCGATACCTTATAGAAAGGTATTCAGGCCTATCCGGCTTGTCCGTCCAGTCACCATCAGATGGTGAGATAACGCTAACTGTCAGTGATTTACGTATATAGAGGGCGACACCTGCATTGTTCCGGTTTCTGTCGCGTTTATACAGTAAATAATCATCCAGTGAATGTATGGATGTTATCTTGTCGTTTAGCCAGGTCACAGTTACAGTCATTACGTGGAATGGAGAGCGAGTGGACAAGAGTGAAGTTTTCCATCCATCACGTAGGTTCGGTAACCCTGCCTCCTCTTGGCCTCTAGCCTAGCCTTCGAACGTAGCTTATGGATGTCTGGAGAAAGCAGCTCCCGCTGCCCTCCAGCTACTTAACTGTAACATGTATTGTATACAATATATGTGACAAATGTATTATACGCTGAGGAGATTATGACAGGCTATCAACATTACTCTTCATAGATTTAGAAATAGGAAAAAATCATTGTTTTTCAAGTATCGCGATTTTAAATGATTTCATTTGAAATTTTAGGCGTAGATAACATCTAATTTAAGTAACTGTTTAACCTATCAACTATTCAATTAAAGCTCTATTCCTGTATTTCGCCAGTTTATTCGTTAATTACATCACATTGTACAATTACTACTTGACTATTTACAATGTACGCCAGTTTTTTTTTTTATTTAATGTTAGTAAAAAAAGACATAAAATGTAAATACATATTGTACTATACTATAGAGGTAAACTAGTTACCTGTACATAGGCTGGTATATTACTTAAAACTAAAGATTACAGTAACATTTTGAAAAAAATAAATATGCTTCATACGCAAAATCGCATAACATTTTTGATGTGAAACATTTAATGGCGCAGCTCGGGGGTTCGAACGACTCGTTTTGTCGCGACACTTGTTTTGTCGCGACGCTTGTTTTGTCGCCACGCTCTCCCCCCTCTCTTGCCTCTAGAGCGCGCTCTCCTATACTGAAGAGAGAGAGAGAGAGAGAGAGGGAGAGAGAGAGAGAGAGAGAAAGAGAGAGAGAGAGAGAGAGAGAGAGAGAGAGAGAAAGAGAGAGAGAGAGAGAGAGAGAGAGAGAGAGAGAGAGAGAGAGAGAGAGAGAGAGAGAGAGAGAGAGAGAGACAGACAGACAGAGATAACTACAGGTGTGCGCTCGTCGACCAGAGAGAGAGAGAGAGAGGGAGAGAGAGAGAGAGAGAGAGAGAGAGAGCTTTGCTTGTGTGCGCGGCATCGTCTCGTGATGTAAATTTAGTGTTCAACGTATGTATGCGTGTGCGTATCGGTGAGTGCTGCAGTCTACGGCGTGCGCTATAGAATATAATATTAATACTTGTTACTTTCATTTTACACTTTCTTCAATACTACATCCTTTCCATTATATACCTTCATAAAACTCAGCTTCTATGTTACAAAACGAAAAATATTTATTTACGTTACTTTATATAAACTTCTTTCAATAACAATTTCAATGTTTCACATCTGCCAGGCGTCCCGTGACGGCTCAACTTTTTTTATATTTGTATACATATACACATATTTTTTTATTTAACTAATAACAATGAAAGAACTTATAATTAAATCATTTAATACAGTTGAATATTTTTTATGAACATTTTCAGTTTGCCTTTAATAGTTTTCCTATTGAAGGTAAACACTTTAGGATCATTAGGTAATTTATTATAAAATTTGACTGCTACAAAATAACTATATTTATAGCTAATAGGTTTGGTCACTTTAGATACCTTTTTCTTAATTAGTATTTACATTCAAGTCATAATAATTAATATTAACGTTTTTAAAGGGAATGCTGGTGTGTGCCGTCAAATTGCACAAGGATCATTTTTGAAAGATGCTGAGTGGGCTACTCATTCCTGTATAATTTCTTTTGAAACTATTGGCATATGGCATGATGGATTTGATAAAATAGAAATAAATAGTTGTAGTCGTAGTGAAGATGGAAGGCTTTTGGCTGTTGGAGATAGCTTGGGAAAAGTAAAACTTTTTAGTTATCCAGCCTGCCAACCTAAGGTAAATTGTTTTTTTTTATTAAGAATAAGCAAATATATTATGATTTGTATCATTTTATGTTAGTACTCTAATATGACTATTTTTGAGAATTTCAACAGGTTTATGAATGTAAGCACTAAATTTTTTCATTTTTAGCGTTTCTTCCATTACATGCTATTTTTTGTTTTGCAGACGATTTGAAGTTACTGAGTGTCAAATGTTCCTTTTAGGAAGACCTTGATTCCTTTTTGTGAAGAGATCAAATCGATTAATTCGATCTAGAGTAGGAAGACATCCTATTTCTTCGGAATCGCTATATTGGCACCCCTGTAACTTTTTTTTATCAGCCTCGATTTTTATGACATTTTCAATTAAAGTAGTCCTAATATAGTAGAATAAGATTGGCTTCGTCTAGTTCTGTGGTTCGGACTTTCTCTGCCACTGTGATTTTTCGAATAAGGCTATATTTCGTATAAATACGATTAATGCGATCACTTAGGCATAGTCTCTAGGGCTTTCAGCTCTATAAGCCGGTAAGTAAGGGTTTCTTATGATTTTTATAATGAAGATTTACCCATCCCGTCCCTGTTTTTTTGAATTTCTTCTTGTATCACCCAATTTAAGCGATTGATGTTTTTTTACATTGTGACATGAGGAGGATTCGCCGGTGCGTAGTGTTCTTTTTTAGCCCTGTTAAACGTCGGGCTGTCGCGCTGATCGTTCCCAGTCAAAAGAATGTCGTCTCAACGACAACGAAGGTCATATCTCGGCTACTCAGCTTTCGTCGTTTGTTCGGCCCGTGGAGAGTGGCGGGATCCTTCTGTGCTTGGTTAAAAATGTTTATAGGAATCGGGACATGAATGCGTGAACGAACAACACTGATCTATGATGGTGTGATTTCAGGCGGGCTGATTCTACCCCTGAACGTTTATTAACTCAAATCAACAATGCTTCCTTGAATAGCGCGCTACACGACAAATACGCGCTGCGTTAAAATAAATCAAAGTTTAATTTTAAAACATACCTGTCTTGAAAAATCTTCTTTTTATCATCAGTGGCTGTATTAGTATCAGTAGCTGCTTAAGGAAATTCTTGTTCACGTTTATCACAGCTTTGTTCTTCCGTTTCACCTTTGCTTGCACTCTGCATCCAAATTAGTGTTTGTATCACTTTCAATTATGTAATGTAATACATATATCACTTATGATAAAAATAAAAAAAAAGATTGATTTGTTTACATACAACTGACGCTACAAGATAAAGAATGCTGAGCGTGTCGAGACGCGACATAGCCCTACATCAGATTATACTAGGTAGAGAACGCCGGGCGCATTGAGGGGCCCAAAATTTAGCAGAAAGAGCCGAGAAAAACCGATAGCCGCTTGCAGCGCTTGTCGAGCAGTGTGGGAACGCGGTGAGATAAAGGGAAAGAGCTGCTAGCTATGCATCTTCCTAGCTCGGCGAAAAGAGCGCGGTGAAGGGAAAGCTGCATGTACGCTATGCGCGTGGGAAAAAGAGCATTGGAGGGAAGAAAGCTGACGCTGCTTTTGTGACGATCGGTCTGTCACGTCACCGTATTAGGTCGCCGTTTGCCGATTCACTCCCCAGTTAAAGTGAACCTGGCGAGCATATAGAAGTGTTCACTTTAAAAAGTTACAGGGGCTCCAATATGGCGATTTTGGACAAATAAGCTGTTTTCCTAAGTCTATAACTCTGGATTATATTAATAAATTAAAGCTCTACACAAAAAAAGAAACATCCTTTAAAGACGAACTTTTGGAGACTTGGTGAGCTCAAATTGTCAGAAAAACAAAAAATGGTATGTGATTGAAGATACAGAAAATGCTTATTCAGGTCCTGCGTTCTCAGAATATTTTTGCTTCCTTTCTAAAAAATCTTTGTAATAGTGATCTTTGGAGTTTATATGAAATCATGTTAGAAGTATATTTTAAAATATTTTAAGTTAAAAAATTGTGACATTTTTGAAAATGTCCGTATGGATGTGTGTGTATGTGTGTGTGCGTGCGTGCGTCTGCGCGTACGCACACACGCATGTATAAGCCTGTATCTCAGCTTCTACTAAGTAAATTTAAAGCCACCGAATCTCATTTTCTTTGTGTCTAATGTAACGTGGTGAGACAAAGTCCGTTTCTATATTTGTATAACTTGTTTTTTTTTTTTTTTTTTTTTTTTTTTTTTTTATAGTAATTTTTTAGTTTTGAGAGTTTATCTAATGAAGTTATCATAAAAATCAATTAAAGTGAATTGCTTAGTAAGTACCTATAAGAGAATAAAATTAGCTATTCCTTTACTGCGGAAAATTTATATCATCGTTCGTTATTCTTTTATTATACACCATGAAGCGCAATTGATTGAAATCGTTTTCACTCAAAAACTAAATTTCATAATTTTCTAAAAATTAACATGATTATTAAATATTATTATATCTATACATCACTGTAATTTTAAATCATTTTGTTGGACAGATCCGTATAGAAACGCCAAAAACTGAAAAAAGTCGTTTTTCTATGAAATTTGATAACTGGAGTAAAAAGGCAATAATTAAGTTCAAATTTTCGATTACACAGCACCATATTCCCTTTCTTTAAGCTGTTTACAAAACCAGTTAGTTTCGAAGATTTAAAGGTTAACAAATTTCGGTTTTCATGCTGTATACTTTATTCTGCAAACTGCATAATTTCTATCTCAGCTTCTATAAAATGAATTTTAATCTATCTAGGTTTGACTTTTTCTTTTTCTTTTTAGAAATTCATAAAAAACAAAATTTTTAGTCTTGCATGTACGTTTCTGTTATGGCGACATTTGATCCCGAAAAATAGACCAAATACTGATAATACACGCATTCCTGTATTACATAACCGGAGGACAAGGGGCAATGTGGAGGATTCAAGGAAGCAGTAAATTCGCGGAAAACTGTAAGCGTGTATGAGCGGGTAAATGCGTTGAGCATCGCAGGGGAGCAGGTCGTATCGACGGACACTAGCCCGATATCAGGCTAGTCGGGGCGCGAGTTGAGCTCGGTCGTGGGGACTGTCCGATTCGCGCGCGCTAATTGGCCGAGTCGGAGCAGAGAGAGAGAGAGAGAGAGAGAGAGAGAGAGAGAGAGAGAGAGAGCACAC
>QLSS01000177.1:224414-255633 GCA_024372645.1 Trichomalopsis sarcophagae | reverse complement strand
CTAAAAGGGACATTGCAAATGGAACATCAGCTTATTGCTTAATCTTACACGATTGCATCGTTCAGTACAATCCCATCAGTGGCGATGTCAAGAAACTATAATCTATACCTTCAAGATGGAATACGCTGTAGATTTGATTGGTTTCAAGCAAACACACAACGAATACATTGTAAAAGAAATAGCAATCATTCCTCTTAATGCGAAAAGTGGCGGCGAACCTATTATATTCCTATTTAAAAAACCTTTCCCCTGGAAAAGACTCAAGAAATTCAAAAAGAAAATACTTGGCTTAAACATAATTATCATGGAATATCATGGAACAACAACAACAACAACATCAACAACGACAACAACAACAACAATGGACTTGACTACTACCATATTGGAAATGTTCTTCGTGAAAATTTGCAAGATGCTACAAAAATTTTTGTCATAGGTGAACTCAAACAAAAATGGCTTCAACGATTTCAATTACCGCCAGTTCATAACATTCTGCAATATGGTTATCCTGCAAAACCATCATTCAAATGTGTTACAGTATGCGAAAATCATAATCCTATCTATAAGACTGCCTGTGTACTACACAATGTCAAACTCATAAAAATGTTCTATCATTCATGTAATCTATAAAATATAAGAAAACAATATTGTATTATTAATCAGCATACATATTTTTTTAAAAATAAATTTCAATTAAAATCTAAACATGGAATCATTTTCTTTCTATAACCTAAAAAAAGTCACCCTCCAAATAATCCTAAAACCACCGCCGCAAAAAAAAAAGATAACATTTCCTCTCTTTCAAGTTACCCTCAGAGAGGTTACCTACAGAGAAACACTTGCGGCCCGCCGAATAATTTTCCGAGCAGGACCCACTCATTCAAAAAGGCGCGCATGTGCGGCCCTGCAGCCGGGGAAGGGAGACTCTCTATGCTTATACACATATAGGCATTCTGTCCCCTCTTCGAACTTTTCGGCCGCGGAGAAGGGAGATCTCCTATCCTTATACACAGTGTGCGTTCTAGCACACTCGAGGGAAGGGACACTCTCCCTTTTTCATCCCCTCTTCGACCTTTTTGGCATCTGAGAAGGGAAACTTCCTATCCTTATACACAGTGTGCGTTCTAGCACACTGGAACGGGGTAGGGGGTGTGCCAGTATGCCTGTGTGCCAGTATGCCTATAGCCTATCTACTCATATTATACTTTGCAATAGAATGCAACAAAATCATTTATATACAAGATAAACAATAATTTTAATAAATGATAAATAATATACTTTATCAGTCAAGAGGCTGGTAGACAAATTCAACTGCTACAAACATTGTAAACATTGAAGAACGTCCTGCAACAATAAAATAAATTCCACAAAGTAAATGCTTAATAGAAAAAGTTTTAAGCAATAATTTTTGTTTTAATTTATAATAAATTACTTATCTAATAATTCCATTGGCGTACTTTATTGAAAGCAGGATACACATACATGGAACACTTGTGCAATTTAACAAATTGTAATCATACTTGTATATATATCACTAATAATAAGAAAAAAATAATAACTTTTCAACAATATTAGTATGCGCCAGCAATATATGAAATACAATTCACAATTTAAAATTGAAAAGATAAACTGTCAAAACAAACTAAAATCTAAAATACTAATTAAATATAGAGTGTAAACTTCAATATTAAAATTGAACAAACGATCCGAATCATAAACTACATAAATATTCGGACGTCCAAGCAAAAGTGGCACACCTAGTGGTAGCATTTTTTAGAGTACATACGTTCAAACGCACCCATCTTCTTTCATCGTCAAGTCTTATCCCATTACAGTTTATATCAATAATATTTGAATATTTGCATGTATGCGTGTGTGTGTATGCGCGAGCTCGTGTGTGTATGGATGTGCATGTGTATGTGCGTATTCATCGTAGAACCTTTAAATATCGGAGAGTGCCTTATGTGCAAAAGCCAAAACCCTACTGAAAATAGTAAGTAAGTTCTTACGTAACCTCTTATAAAAGTTCGTCTTACGTATTATAATCACCAAAGCTTTAAGGTAAGAACTTACGTAAGTACTTACGTCAAAACTTACGAAATATGGTAAGAAAATAAAAATTAGTATTTGATACTCAGGCATGAACTGACGTCAGAGCGTACGGAAGAACTTACGTAAGAACTGACGTGAGAACTTACGCAAGAACTTACGTAAGATCTTACGTTCAATGGTAAAAAGAAGAAAAATTATTCATTAATTATTACAAAATTACAATATTTAGTAGTTAAATGTTTTTTTTTATTTAAATTTGGATTAGTATAAAATAAGAATTTAAAATTGATTAATAATGTAATCATTATTTATTATTTATTATGTGAAAGTGCCAATAACCACAGAAACGAAAAATCTTATAAAAATTATACATTTATCTTTATATAAAATACATTGTTAGTCTTCATTTATCAGTGTTCCACAATCCCTCGCGCTTCATCGTTGCTCGGAGATCCTGGATTTTTTGTCTAAGAGTTTTCTTAACCAAACCTTTAAAACAAGCTATTTGTGTCCCTGAGTATCGCTCGCGTCTAATCAGGTAGTCAGCAAATAGTTCTGAAACCAACACATATTATAAAAACATAGAATAAAAAACATCTCTAAATTGCATCATTGCATCGTATAATATACCGTTTAATAATTGCAGTTTGTCAGGTTCTATTTGAACTCTTTCTTCATTTCCTGGAATTTTTACCCTGGGAGCATTCACTTTCAATGCTCTATTAACAAGTAATTCTGGTGTCCATAAAACATCAGCCAACTCTCGTATGTATATAGTGGGCTTAGATTGTTTCTCCATTCTTTCCCATATATCAATGTCTACTTCGACATCCAATCCAAGATATATCTAAATTGAAAAAAATTATATATTAACCAATTAAATTAAATAAATAAAAAGAGCATAATCTTATACATACCAGATTATCCTCTAATAAGTCGTATCGTTTTCTTTCGCTTGAGTCCAATGTATACTTTTCTAGAAAATAGAAATAAAAAACAATTATAAACATATTTTAATCTATAATTATAATCATCTATAATTATGTTATAAGGAGTATTAATGTTATCTTGTACACAAAAAGATTTTTTCTTTGGCCGACGTGACACGGAAGCATCTTGAACTAAAAATATTTCAAAAGTTAATTTATAATTATATTAATAGATACTTCTTCAAAGAGGATATCTTACGATTACGTCTCTTTAGTGGGCCTTTGGTTCGCCCATCTGCTCCAATTGCATTTAGCTTTTAGCGAGGATCGTGGGTGTGGGAGTGTGCTTGCTTGATAATCACTTCCTCACTGTACGTTTTTAATTTCAACTGTTTATTAAATAGAATACAAAAATAATCAGAGATCGCGTGGCGGATTTGACTATCGCGTGTCGGAGAAGAAGGCGTTGATGCTTCTTGGACCGTGGTCGGCAACTCATCTGTCGAGTCGCGTGCTCGTGTCTTGCGGAAGCGCTCGAGGGAGGGCAGAGCCCTCTAGAAGACTGCCCGAGGCTTCAGAAGTTGCTTTCGACGCACGCGAGATGGCGCCAGCTGTCCGGGTGGAGCAACCGCCACAGGTACTCCCCCCTCAGTGAGCTTCCCCTGGGAAGCGAACGAGACCCTCTTCTTGGCTACGGGGTGCTCTGGACTGGGCGAACTTCTTTCTTCAGTCTTATCGGAAGGCTCGAAGTCTCCTGGGTCCTATTTGGCCCCTGAGACGTCGACTGGCGGGTCGGAGATGTCCTGGTGCGCCGGGATTAGGGCGTCAGTCGTGACGGCCTTCTCCTGACCGTTGACCAGGATGATGTAGACCTTGTCGCTGCTTCTTCGGATGACCTTAAACGGGCCTACGTAAGGTGGGACCAGCGGTTTCCTTACCGCGCCGACGCGTTGGTAGACGTGCGAGCATGTGGACAACCGCTTGAGCCTGAACGGCTTGTAGCTTCCGTGGTGGGCTGCTGGAACAGGCTTGATATCGTTGAAAAGTGCTCTCAGCTTTCGTGCAAAGGTATCTGGGTCGGCTGGAGCACTGTCGGTGGTGAAAAAATCTCCAGGGATGCGTAAGGTGGTCCCGTAGAGCATCTCCGCTGGAGAGGCCTGGAGATCTTCTTTCAGACATGACCGGAGGCCAAGCATCACGAGCGGAAGCCGGTCAGGCCATGGTGTTTGTTCCTCACACATCAGTGCGGCCTTGAGCGTCCTGTGGAACCTCTCTATGAGATCGTTGGCCTGTGGATGATAAGGAGTGGTGTGGATCCTGCGCGAACCTATCAGCTGAGCCAAGGAGGCGAACAAAGCTGACTCAAATTGAGTGCCCTGGTCGGTGGTGATGGTGATCGGCGCTCCGTAGTGAGCCACCCAGTGCTCGAAGAAACCCTTTGCAATGGTCTCTGCCCTGATGTCTGCAATTGGTACCACCACAGGCCACCTGGAGAAGCGGTCGATCATCGTGAGGCAGTATCGGAGGTTTCCGACGAGAGGTATCACGATGATGTCCATATGGACGTGCTCAAACCTGTTGTCGGGCACCTCGAAGGACTGGATGGCTTCCCTATTGTGTCGCTGTACCTTGGTGCGTTAACAGGAGTCACAGGACTGCGCCCAGGAGTTGGCGTCCTTGCGTATGCCAGGCCAGACGAACTTGTTGGTCAGCATCCACACTGTGGCTCGCACACTGCGATGCGCTGGACGTTGTATTGTGTCGAAGGCGAGCCGGCGAAGTTTGCCAGGCAGGTACGGCCGGACTACGTTGCCCAGGACGTTGCAGAAAATACGGTGCTGCTGAACGGCGAGTTCCTGCAGGTCGAGGGTGCCGGACTTCAGGAGATGCGGCAGCTCCTCGTCGTCGTCTTGAGCTGCTGCGATGGTGGCTGAGTCGAGGAGAGACGGCATGCTGATCGTTGCGCATGTCCGTGATAGAGCGTCTGCCACCACATTATCCTCTCCTTTGACGTTCTCGAACCGAGCGTTAAACTGCAGCACGTAGTCGAGGTGCCGCTGTTGCCTGGGTGTCGCCTTGTCAGTCGGCTTGACTGCCGCGTAGACGAGCGGCTTGTGGTCGGTCCTGACGACAAACTCCCGGCCCTCCAGGATTCGGCTGAAGTGCTTCACTGCCTCGTAGACAGCAAGCAACTCCCGATCGTACGTGCTGTACCTCCTCTCCGTTGGGGACAGCTTCTTTGAGAAGAAACCGACAGGTTGCCAGCAGCCGTCGATCGTCTGCTCCAAAGCAGCACCGATGGCGATGTCGGATGCGTCGGTTGCGAGAGCGAGAGGAGCCGTGGGAGAGAGGTAGCAGGCCCTGGAGGCGCCAGCCAAGCTGACCTTCGCGGCCTCGAAAGCGGTCTCAGCTTCCGGCGTCCACTTCAGCTCTTGTCGACTGCCCTTGCGGATGCCCTTCAGAAGCTCGTTGAGAGGAGCCTGCTGCCGAGCTGCATGCGGAATGCAGCGCCTGTAAAAGTTAAGCATGCCCAAGAAACGCCGTAGAGCCTTGGGCGACTCGGGCCTCGGGAAGCTGCGGATGGCGTCAATCTTTTTCTCAGGCGGTTGAAAGCCCTGGTTGGAGACGGTGAATCCCAGGAAGTCCACCTCCTGCTGGCCTAATACACACTTTGCGAAATTGATGGTCAGGTGTGCTTGGCGTAGCCGTTCGAGCAGCGCTCGAAGATGCCGCAGATGCTCCTCGAGAGAGTGGACAGGCGGGCCCGTGGTGTGTATCTCGTGCATGACCACCTCGCCGTTGAGCGTGGCTCTCTCCTCATTCGGCTGCGCCAAGTCAGCAAACTCAGCTAGGAGCCGCTGGCACTCGTCCTGGGAGATGGCAGTGCTAGAGCCGGCAACCACCGAGACGCCGTGGATGGCCATCGCCCGAATCTCCGCCGGGGTGGAGAGCGTCGTGGTCGGGTCGATGAGTCGCCGATGCTGGAGGTCCACCAGATACCCTGAGTGGTGAAGGAAGTCCGCCCTCAGGATAGCAACCGGAACGTCCGCCACGACGAAAGGCCAAGGGATGGCTCGACGAAGTCCGAGGTTGAGCGTCACCAGGCGCCTGCCGAAGGCGTGGACCGGGGTGCCGTTTGCCGCCACAAGGCGAAGTGGCTGGACGGCGAGTTTTTGATCTCGCACCGCTGATCGAGGCAGAAGCGACAGCACAGAGCCAGAGTCCACCAAAAAACTAGTGTTGGTTGTCCTGTCTAAGACGTGGAGGCGGTTTTCAGCAGAAGCTGGGCTGTCGGAGACCGCCAAAGCTCCTGGCAGCCGGCCTAGTTTCCCTGGTTGTTAGGGAATGAGCAGGGCTGTCTGCAATTCGTTGCCTGATTTCCAAACCGCTGATGGTAATAGCAGTGATTAGGGTTGCTGGCCGGAGATTTAGCCCGTGACCTAGAGCGGCTATTATGGCCACCCTGTCGGTTGTTCTGCTGCTGCCCCCCTTGATAGCCGTTGCTGGTCATCCTCTGGACCGCCTCGAGGGTTCTTGCGGTTGTTGACGCTATCTCGGCCATCGAGATGCGGATAGCGGCGAATTCAGCGAGGAGCCGTGGGTCGGCAGTCAAAGATAGCGAGGCTGTCACAGGCACAGAAGCTATAGCCCGAGCTGGTGAAGGTGCCCTCCTGTTGTCCGGATGTACGGCGAAAGTCGCAGGCCCAGTCTCGACGATGCCATCGGCAACCTCTGGAGCTCGTCCAATGGGCTGTTGCGAAGAATGCGCAGCATCTTCACGACGTTGTCCGGCATGAGGTCGAGCCAGCGGACGCGAAGAGCTTCGTCGTCGATGCTTCCGCCAGCCAGGGTGCGCATGTGACGAAGGAGCTGCGATGGTTTCCGCGTGCCATTTCCGTTTCCGCTGCTGTCACCTGCACCTCCTGCCGAGTTATTGTTGCCGGCGCCTGCGGGAACGTCCCCAAAACCGCCGCCGGCGCCGTTCTCTCTTGCTGGACCCGTCATGTCGACCTTGGCCTCGTCGTCGCTTTGAAAATCACCGGTATCGCACTCACTGACAGCACGCGCCCGATAAGCACTCGCGTTTGACAGATGCCACGTGGTCACCGTAATCCGCCGCGATCACGTCGGGGTCACCAATTTAGCGAGGATCGTGGGTGTGGGAGTGTGCGTGCTTGATAATTAATCACTTCCTCACTGTACGTTTTTAATTTCAACTGTTTATTAAATAGAATACAAAAATAATCAGAGATCGCGTGGCGGATTTGACTATCGCGTGTCGGACAAGAAGACGTTAATGCTTCTTGGACCGTGGTCGGCAACTCATCTGTCGAGTCGCGTGCTCGTGTCTTGCGGAAGCGCTCGGAAGAGGGCAGAGCCCTCTAGAAGACTGCCCGAGGCTTCAGAAGTTGCTTTCGACGCATGCGAGATGGCGCCAGCTGTCCGGGTGGAGCAACCGCCACAAGCTCTTCTTCTCTACTCTCATCGTCAAGTCTTGCTGATGACTCATCTTCATAATCTTCAAGCATGATATCAGGATCGAAAAAATCTTCTGTAATTTATTAATAAGTTTATTAGAATTTTACAATGTTAAAAAACATGAATAGGGCTCGTATATAACATTTTATTCACAACTTAACTATAATAGCCAATTCTTTCCCTGAAAAGCGGGACTAAAGTAGCTTTTTATTCTGTCACATATTTATGCTCCTGCATTTGCAGAAATAAAATTACTTTATCACCGCAAATGCGGGAATTTTTTGAATAAAATTAAACAGTTAACAAATTTTTGAAAAAATTAACAACTTTTTGAAAAAAATTAACAAAATTGAAAGAATTATAAAATTTTTGGAAAAAAATTAATTTTAGAAACTTGATAATTTAATTTTTATAGAATTAAGTGTCCCATTTTTCATGGAAACAAAGTGGTTATATAGTTAAGTGATAAATAATGTAAATAATGAACTATTAAGTTGGTATGATAAACCACTAAAATTTTCAATTTTTAATCATCAAATTAATTAAAAATTCTATTAATATAAAAGTTATTTATCATATTATAGACTTGAAACTTGTCAATCGAGCCCTATACTCGTGTATTCCAATATATATCTGCAAGTTCCTGACCTAACTGGAACCAGAATAACTATCGTGTTGAAAAAAACCTCCAGCAAGAGCATGTATTTATTTTTTTTTTTTTCGGGTTAATTTAACACGAGGAATCCGATACTCTACTTAGATTTCACGAATAATTGAAGATAAAGCTGCTATTCCACCTTCTTGAGTGTTATATTTAAATTCTGTGAATAAACACCGTATGGTTATTAATTTCAACACATAAATATATATATTTTATAAGTGTTATAATAAAAAAAAGTCATCCAAAAAGGTGCAGTAGTCTCCGAGAAAAGCGAGTGAAAAGATGCGACGCTGCGCGCAGCGCACCTGTATATCTATATAGGCGCGCTTCCCCTCATTCCCCCACTCCCCGCACGCTCGAGCGCGCTCGTCCGCTTTTGCCGATATTCAACTGCATTTGTCGACCATTTCAATGCATTTTAACAAAAACTTGGAATATACGTCTCTTAGTATTTTATTTATACTTTCGAATGCTGGTATTAGAATTGAAATCTGACCGCGTCCCGACGTAGAGGACACCCGACAAAAAAACGCATAAAAAAATTAAAATAACTATTGAGCAAAAACTATTGATCCGACAGTTCCTGCCTTTTGCACATTTAAAATTGATATAACTATCTACTTCTCTGCAAAATTTCAGCTCTTAATCTTCATAAATAAAAAAGTTATGAATTTCCGAAAAAATTGAAAAATTTTCCGGTTTTTCCGGAATTTTTCCGGTTCTAATCAACCGATCGGGTTGTTTGACATCTTATTCTCTTCGTAATTCAATACTTTATAACTTTTCCATTCACACAATTTATATTGATCGGGTAATTTTCGTTATATAAGCAAAAAACTACAAAAAAAGCGTTTTTTTGCACTAATTTGTTAATAACAAACTTAAGAATGCAAGTTGCGAGTTCGAAACACAAAAGTTAACATCTAGAGACTGTACTTTACATGATCGCACAGTCAGATTGCTGTACGTATTTTTGTCAAAATATCGACATTATTTTGTTCTATTGACTGGCCTATTAGAGTATTACATATCTTCTGGGTCCGCTGAAGTCAGTAGAAGGGTTCAGAATGTATTGCTTACCATCATCAGGTTGTTTGCGTATTGTACCAGATGTACTTGGTTGTGGTTCATCCATGTTTGGTTTTATGAGCTTAGCCAAACCTTTTGCTCCCTTTTTACTTTTGTCTGCAATAAAAAATATTTATTAGATTAGTAAGCTATCAGTATTATATCTTACTACTTCTTCTCTTAAAATGTGCAGTACTTGTATCTACTGATTTTTCGTTTGACTCCAGTCCAGCGGCAACTTGCAAATCCTGTTGGTCATGTTTGTCGTGGTTCATGTTTCCTATCTTGCCACTTTTATCTGTATAAATATTAATATTCATGAATTTATGTCTATTAATTAATATAAGTAAAAAATGAAAATACTAAATTTATACGCACTTTCTATTACATCCTGACTTAAACTTCTTTGGTTTAAAAATGTTGCCAACTTCTTTTTTAATAAAACAGTTTTACCAATCGATTCCGTTACCTGGTTCTTTTTTTCTTTTTCAACTTTCTTTGCGTTTTTTGCATTGGCTCTTTCTTTTTCTACGTCGTATTCGTCATCATCATCATCATAAGAATCATCTGAGCTGAACTTCCTGTTTCTGTAGAACTTTTTGAAGTTGAACTATTCGAATCCATGATATTTGGTAATTTTACCCTCTTTCTTCTTTCTTTGATTGCTTCTTTTGTTTCTAAAAATAATGTATTTTATATTAATTGCTATTTTGTACATTCTTCTTAGAAAATAATTGAACTGTTACAACTGTTAGAATAATTGAATCGTCATAATAATCTAATTATCATAATAAAATAATTGAACTATATTCGAACGTACCACCAAGAAGCAAAATCATGGCCTTGTAGTATTTTTGATGTCGATGGTCTTCTACGCAATTTTCGTTGCAAACCCATTTAACCCAGTACCAATCGGATTTTGAAAAATCATTGATATGTTCTGGTTGAAAGGGAGAGAAAGAACGCATTTTATCTTTCACTAACTCACTTTTGATTTCTTCGATTGCCTTGATACAAAAATCGGATCATGTTGTTTTGGGTGGAACCGATCAAGCGCAAAACGCGGTTCCGCCATTGTTTTGAACAATCAGATTCTCAAAATACACTGAAAATTAGTCGTCGTAGGTATATTAATAAATATAAGAAACAATACGAAAATGTCCAACCTTTAGAGAACCGGGAAGCTACTACATGGGCTGAACCTATAATCGAAACTTTGAACGTGGTTAATCCATGATAAAAGATATTTTCTTCCAACGATCACGTGTATCCTAAATACCGGTCGTCTAAAGGTCAAGGCGAAGAAATATGCACGTTGAGTGTACTTACGACGTTGTCCTTTCAATATAAAATTTGTATATGTCCTCCTTTCTCTTCTAATCGAGCTTTCGATAGAAAATTATGACACAAATCAAAATCACCCCAGTTATGACCTGTCTTTGTTCTCGATAAATATACTCGATGTAGTGTATAGTTCGTATACAAGTGGCGGTTTGAACGAGTTGAAACTTGCGCCTAATATACCTAATGTATACTACATTAGCGATTTCTACAATGTTGCCAAAAGCCACAAGTTTATACTACGGAAGCCAGGTGACGACATCGGCGCACACACACTGTGTGCGCGTGCATATACCAAAGTATGCAGTACGGACATCTGTCGGACACACTGTGTGTGTGCGTTATAACTACCGGATACTCCTTCGACTCCTACGGGATACTTCCTTTTTAATGAGGCTCTTCAACGTGTTAACACTACAGCGGTAAGGAATGTCAATTAAAATATAAAAATATACTTAAAATATATTTTTTCTACGTTAAATATACATATAATTTGCGTTCAAATATTATATTTTTTGATTTAATGATGATTTAAAATAGTTATGAAAGCCGATGGTAATTTTATTTAGGGATTGTGAATAATAGGTTAGGTTGGAAAATACACAGCATGGACATCATTGCATTTGATATAAAATATAGATTAATTAATTATGTATAATTTTTATTATTTAGGTACTATGTCTGGTAACAAGCGTTACGTCAACGTCACCTGTGAAGGCAGAACACTCAAGCTTCAAATAAACAATGAAGGCGATTTACCATTGCCGTTACTATGGATATATTTTCCAAATGCCCAGGGCTTAACATATAAAAAGGATAAACAAGAATATGCCTCAACAATAGTATCTGACGTATTCATACTGGACAAGGAAGATGATAATTATGTCATTGCTTTTTGCAATTCTGGAACAAACCATCTGGTAAAACTCGAGGAACAGGGGCTCAAGAAACAAAGAGTAATGCAAAAAATGGAAGCGTTGAAAGGGAGTAAAGAGAAAGGGAAGGAAAATAAATCCTGTGTATCGAACAAAGCAAGTTGTCCACCACCTAAAAAAACGAAGGTAAAATTATTAAATTGCATAGCTTTGACACTTTTATGCAAGTCAAAAAAATATACAATTTTATAAACTTATATAATTACAGCTCGTGCCATCAAAAGATAGAAAATTGAAAGTTGGATGGATGCATAAAGAATCTGAAGGAGATATATTTTTACAAATAAAAGCTCCCATGGGTGGGATGAGAACCTTGATTCTAAATGATAGAAGCACGTACACTGCAACCGATATTTTAGATTTGGCCACAGCTGAGTTTATGAAAAATACTATCTTTACGCAAGATTTATTCAAAGATTGTCGCCTGGAGTTCGGATTATTTAATGTTACGCCACTACCACATTTTTTGGATGTAGATGGCAACGCATGCGACATTTGGAAGTACTGTGCAAGTCAGGGTAAATCGTTATACCGACTAAAGTTGTATTTATTACACAGGCACACAAAAAAATAAAAAAGGTTTGTACCAAGAACGAGATTATAGTATTTCCATGTATATAGTATCGCTGAATCCAAATCTGATCTCAGAATTGCTTCATCACCTTAGGATTCTGAGATAATTGAAAAAATTGTATTTTCGACTATCCTTGAAATTCAAAGTCAAGTATTTTTTAAACAAATAAATATATGGCTATTATATAGTATTCATTATTCCTTTCAAGATTACCTTTGCCCTATTTAAATGAAATTGTTTGTTATCGAGATATTCATATTTTAAATTTTCAAATTGTTTTAAATTCTGATTACTGCTGAATACACATATTTGCAAAATTTAAAATACGAATATCTCGATAACAAACAATTTCATTTAAATAGGGCAAACGTAATCTTGAAAGGAATAATGAATACTATATAATAGCCATATATTTATTCGTTTAAAAAATACTTGACTTTGAATTTCAAGGTAGTCGAAAATACAATTTTTTCAATTATCTCAGAATCCTGAGGTGATGGTGCAATTCTGAGATCAGATTTGGATTCAGTGATACTACATACATGGGAATACTATAATATCGTTCTTGGTACAAACCTTTTTTATTTTTTTGTGTGTCTGTGTTATCAACCTTAAACAAAGCAACAGGAACAGATGTGCAGAAATACAAAGAAACCTATGATGTACAGGAAAATGAACAAAGGGCTGACGTACAGAAAAATGAGAAAACAGATAATGACATAATAAAAATAAAGAAAATGATGATGTGCAGGAAAGTGAAAAATCAGATGAAAAATTGGAAAATCTAAAGGACTTTGAATCGGCAGACTTAAAAATGACAGAAGATGAAAAAGTGCCATGGCTAGACGATCCAGATGAGGAAATGTCATCATTCTACAAGTCAGAAGAAATGTTTAATGAAATGTTGGAAATGAATGAGGATAGTGAGACTGATGACGAAGAGGCAGTAGCCAATTCAATAGAAGTGTTGTATCAAAGAGTTACTGTTTCGAAATACAGTAAATTGCCATCTGTGATTGAACTCAGCAAAAAAGATTGTTATCGTCATCTGAAAATCGAGATGAGAGGAACAATCATAAACAAGAAAGAATTTGATCCTTTAGATTTTGGATTTTTCATTAGCCGTATAACAATGGATGGCAAAGTTTTATTGCAAATCTCAGTAAACGATGACTGCACAAAATCATACGAGTTCCCTGCTGTAGATTTGAACTTCCAAGCTAAGCATACCATTTTACATAATTACAGTGTGCTCAATGGATTCTGTGAAAAAAACTATGGCCTTGGAATTATTCCTTATTGCAACGATGACTGCCAGCCAATTTTTTGTTGGAAAAGAAACGGAAAAACAATGAAGGAAGGTAAATTTGTATACTGGTATGATGATGCTCAATTAACAACCAACGATGGAGCTGGATGGTCTTGTGAAATAATTTGCAATCACGCATATGGCAATTAAATGACTTTTAGTGACATTTTATACGTATGAATTGTTAACTATCGTGTTTACATTTTGGAGTTCACGTTTTTGTGATTGATTGAGTAGTTTATAAGATACCGTATAAATTAGCTGAGCTTAGATCAGTTAATTAAGCTTTCTAAGAATGAGAGCTAATAGTATTTTTTTAAATATTCCAAATGTTATTTAACTATGTTTTAAATATTTTTAAGAAAGTAAACTTTGACCAGAGTCACCTTAAGTAAAAAAACAGTAATTTATTTTAGTTTTTGATAAAAGACGCATGGACTATTGCATAGTTCATTTTTTTTATGTGAAAAAATTTGCATACATTTTTGTGATGTTTATAGTATTTTATGAAATATTTGACAAGTTCCTAAGTATTCTAAGAATGAGAGCTGTGAACCTAAAATATTCTAAATATTTATTTATTTAATAATATTCTAAATATTTATAAGAAAAAAATGCGCAAACTTAGCGTTAAAGTTATTATAATTATCTAATTCAATAATGATTTCAAGAAAGAGACCAATGATTAATTATAAAAATGGAAAATTTAGTTGAATGTTTTATAGACGCCAATGCTTAGTTAAGCGTAATAACAAGAATATATGAAAAAGTTGAACATTTTTATAATAAGAATGTATGAAAAAGTTTATTTGTACTATTACGTTACTGCACGAGATTTAAATTCTAATTTCACAGATACTTAATAAAGATTTTAAGAAAAGTACCAATAGTTAATATGACCGATGATTAAAAAAAAAGAAAAATTTTGTTTTATGTTCGATAAAAGACCATTGTATGATTAATATTTTTTTGTTTGTAATAATATATGAAAATTTTGTGTTCGTTGCATATAGCAATATGTAATACTTTAATTTATTCATTAAATAAAGATTTATGAATAACTAATTCTGTTTTATTCGATCAAAAATAGTTGAAAAATCAAACTTAAATAAAAGATGTTATTATCATTGAATAGTGACCACATGCTACTAATAAATATGATCAAATGCTTGACTTGAAATAAATATCTTCACTACTCAAATTGTCAAAAAAACAAGAATTTTTTGGTAATAATGTATTATAAGTATTTTTTTATTATATTCTATAACTATACATCCTACTTCTTCGCAGAAGTTTACATTTTTTATTTTATATATCTGCAAGATTGCTTCCTACATCTTGTCCATTGCAAAAAATGGGTGATAAAGTCTTTAAAAACAGTAGGCACATACACCTCAGGAAACTGATGCTTACTGAACTCAATTAGCAAGCAAGATTTACCGCAGGCACCATCGCCAACGATCACCAATTTCTCCCTTATAGCTGCCATGAATTATATCTAACTATAAAAGCGATCACAGTTCGTCGTCCCCCTGCACGAACGTCAGCGTCGTCGACAAGGCACAACGTCGTGTGAAGAAGAACTCGGACGTCAAAGCTGAGGACGTTCTCGAGGCCCGTAGTCGAGTCTACTCGCCCGTGAGGTATCCAAACGCGAAAGAGTCAAACGCTGTGACGAGGCGAAAGGAGAGCAATTCGAGCTCTACGTCCTCGTCGAATTTGGAGGTAAGAATATTTATACAACTACAGAATTGAACGACAGAATTTATCTTCAATGCAATTCACAGCAAACCAAGGAGGAGCGGCGCATGAACGCGAAAAACAAGATCTACGGCAGCAGGAGTTCCCAGCACCTGGTGGCGTCGGACGAGGTGCAGGTGATCAAGAAGATCTACAGCCGGGAGAATGACAAATCATCGAGCGATCGCAGCGGTTCCTGCGACTTCAGCTGCTGCACTGAGAATTCGCTCTACGAGAGCACCCGCATCTACTCCAAAGTTCGTAATCCCGGCCCCAACGAAAGGGTCTACGAGGTAACCAGGCCCTCGGGCCGCTCGACGCCGAGCAGCTGGAAATCGACGACGGGCGGGCAGCCACCGAGCCTCACCCAACTACCCTCCCAACGATCTCAACAATCGCAGCATCAAGAGCCGCGTCAGCGCAGGAGGAGTCGCGCCGGCAGCGAACCTCCGATTTCGCGAACCGACGCCGCAGCTGCTGCCGCTGCCTCGGCAGCAGTGATACTAAAACGGTCCCAGAGCGACCTGGACCTCGACAGAGGCGACGAACTGCGCAGGAGGGGAAGCTTCCTGAAACCCGGTAGCGTGAGGAAGAGGGACGGCATCGAGGGTGGAGGAGGCGGTAAACCTCTCGTTTTCACGGAGCTCTTCGACGAGTTCAGGAACCAGGAGGGACTCACTAGTGTCGATGCCATCCTCGCCGCTAACATCGGTAAGTCGTATATTGTATGCATATCCCGCACACGCTCGATACAATCCGAATAAGCGTCGTAAAAAAGATTAAAAAAGAGCACAATGAAGCGAGAGCCTAAAAATAGCCAGACCGCACACGCGCGCGTGTACGCGATGACACACTTGCCCTATTACCTACCGGTAGACGCGAGATTGATGGAGGAAGCGCCGGTTCGGGAATCCAGTTGTGAGCTCCGTACGCACGTACTTCGAATCGTGAGAAGGCGGATATCTGTACTCGTGTGCGGAGATTTATCCCGATGCGAAAAGCCGTGTAGGTTTACCGCTAGGCTCTTCTTTGCCGATTGTCTCGCACGACTGACTTCTATACTTCTTCTGCGAGAACCGGTTGGGAGCTTTTTTGAAGTGCACCGATTACAGCGGGGTATAGCTTCTATTAATTTTATTCGAAAAATGTAAAAAAAATTGTGACTTATTGTAGATCCAGAGGGCATGTTGTTCAACGGCCTGAAGCCTCTCTATAAAGAGTTCCTCCTGAAGCTCGCAGCCACTCTGACCCAGGACGAGCTGTACCAGTGCTCGGCGAGCATAAGATTTCGAGGCTGCGCAGTAGCACGAGCGCGCCGACCGAGTTCACCTCCGTGATCTTCCCGGCGAGGAGACTGAACGAGAGAAGCAGCTGCGGCAGCTCGTCCTCCTGCGACGCTATGAAAGGGGGACATGTCAGCAGTGACTCTGGACAGGCCGATCGAGGACACTGCCACGGGAGCCAGAGCAACAGGGTGCTGGAGAGCAAACTGGGCAGGAGGAGGTCCACCACGAGGTGCAGCAGCTCCAAGAGCAGGATGGGGCATACCACGTCGAAGGACAGTGACACGTGTGAGTTTTTATGGTATAGATTTTCTAACCAATCGCTCGTACTTCTATAGAAAGTCGAAAGAGTAAGAAAATAATATTGAATGTGGTGGGATGCAGGTAGACGATTCGGCCGGGGAATGATAGCAGCGAACCGCAGCAGCAGAGGCTACGTCAGCTGCAGCGAGTGCAGCTACGACTCCGAGTCCTGCACCTGTGTCTCGGCGGACAAGTGCTACTGCTCGCTATCCCGGAAAACTCCGCAAGGCTCGAACTCCATGGCAGCACCCACCGGTGTGACACCGATAGCTGCTCCGAGAGCAACAAGTGCTACTGCGCGAGGAATCCCGGGTTGATGGGACCCAGTCACTCGAGTCATTCCATGCAGCCCAGCATTCTCGAACAGCTGAGGCAGAAGGGCATCGTACCGTCGGAGAGTACGCTGAGCAGAGGCGCCAGTCCGTACAGGACCAAAAGCACGAGGGGTAGCAAGAGCTTGGCCACCAGCAAGATTCTGGAGTATTTGAAGGTAGGAAATGATACAGAATAAATTTTAAAAAATTTACAAAACACTAAATCTCGATCGTCCATTTACAGGTCCGATCGTCGTCGGTTCGTGGTAGCACAGACAACCTCGCGCTGGACTACGACCTCGTCAGTCCGGGTTACCAGCACAACCACCCTCACCCATCCAACAGTCGCCGCTCTCCTCAATGCTCATCGGGCAGTGAAAAGGTACTAGTGGTCAGTGCTCGTGATCCCCAAGGTCGACTGATCTACGTGGGCGGCAGTGGTAGGGAGGGCAAAAGGTACTCTCGACACTGCCAGGGCGGGAGACACGGTCATCAGCCTACCGGACATCACGAGGTATTGAGCATCAAGAAGAGCGCCGAGATCGCTGCGGTATTTGGAGGAGAACAGGCCAGGATCGGCAGAAGAGCCAGCAGCACTTCGAGTCTCAGGAGCTCGGTCAGCTTGGAAGCCGGTCTGGGCTACTTGCCGTTATTTTTGTATAATTTTGTTGATGAGTTTTTGGAGTGTAAGTAAGCAAGGGAATTGAATTCAATATCATACGACGCACGTGTTACGATTTTCTTGTAATCTGAATTGGTGCTGGTCTGTATGACACTGAAGATTTAGATAGGACGATATTTTTGATGAAGAATGTTTTCTTTATTTTAATTTATTTATGAAAATCGTTAAAGGAATCATTGCTAGCTATCTATGTAATAACTGAACATGAAGTGGATATAAATACTAAATCACAGTTACGAATCTATAACATGACACGAGTGCAATTAGCGGTAATAATAATTATTACATTACAAGGGCTTTATAATAATTAACATTATTATATTTTAACTATAAAAAAAACTTTTACAAATGTCTTACTGTGAAGTAAAAAGAAATTCAGTTGTATATTTACACAAATTATTAAAAAAATTGTTGACCTAGTATTGTAAAATATGTACAAAGTTGGTTTATTTACTGTTCAACAGCTTTTATATTTTCATTTTTCTTTTCCTCCTCTTTGTTCTCATCGCTTTATTCTTCTAGGTAATCCTTGACCATTTTGTGGAACTTTTCCTTGTATTCTTCTGGCACTTCAACTTCCTTTAAATTATCAAGTCCTATTTCTTCTTCAGTTCTAAAAATGATTGGAATAATAAGTTTATTAATCACTATTAGCAAACTGATGTACGTTTAACGTTTAGTAATGGAAAAATTCTTACTTGATCAAAATGTCAACGACGTTTTCGCAAGCTAATAAAACAGCTTTGTTTTCATCCCATTTATGTAATTCCCTGAGGATAACATAAGCATTATTGTGTCTGAGGTTCTCGTCCTACCTTTGTAGCACATAATTGGCCTAATGCTTCTAACAACATAATCCTGGAACACACATTTCCATTATTAAATCAAACCTCATTTGAAAAATGCTACATTTATGAAATTGCAGGGAATATGTGTACCTGATGTCAGGATCTCGCTCCCTCTTTTTAGTTTCTGGCAAATATTGTAAATCTATTGGTAACTTATTATTTTCCTCATCTGTAAATTCTTCTGGTCCAGCAAGAGGTAACAATAAGTAAGTCACAATGTCAACATCTGGACTCATGAGCCATTCATGATTTTCAACATCAAAACAACAATTCCTTATTGTTCCAACAATTCCACCACGTCTTACATTACTCTCTTCATACTCAACAAAGGGGAGTAATCGTTGAAATACAAATTGATCTTTGTCCAACAAATATCTAAAAAATAACTCAACTTGTTTTCTTTAAAAATACTTGGATAAATCAATCTGAGTCTTGTAATAGAATGAATACATACTTTTGCATTTTCTTTGTTTGACTGAGATTACTAAAAACTGGTCCTAAATAATGTAGTTTTTCTCCTGTAGTATTATAATTATTGGTTGTAAATGAATTTAATAATGCAGTCCATGCTATCCCTGTTTTTTCTGCTAAAATAATGATTCTGTCAGCAAACATCTGTGGTCGTGTTATATTTGATAAAATCATGCAGCAAGGATCAGCTAATTTGCTATTCTTATCCACTATGTTTCTGAAAAATGCACGTAAACGATGGAAAAAAAAAGATTTAAGAAAATCTGGCAAACTCTAAAGAGTATTTAACTAGCATTGGAGTAGCATACGTCGAAGATGATCTGCAGCGTACCTGAGCCAGGATATTCCGAATCTGTCGATCTGAATGGTAAAACTGTTGAATTAACTGTTGAACAAATCTTGTTTTTAATTTATCATGAAATGATCTTACTGCTGAATTGGCAACCATGAATTTCTGAAAATTTCTGAAATGGTATACAGTGCGTTAAGGAAAATAATAAAGTAATAAGTATTTCTAGACAATTAAGTGTTTTAAAAAAAGGCTGTTATAAATTAGATTATTAATTTTTTTTTTCAAAAGGATACTTATTTATAAAAAAGTGAAAAGTCAAATGACATATGATTTTCTTTAAGTTTAATTTTCTACGCCCTCATAATTGCTTTTAAGCTCTTTCAGCTCTATGAAGAGATTTAAAGCCTCTTCTATGGTAGTTGGTGTGGTTACATCAGGTTTTAAAAGTTGCACTAAGTCTACAGCATAGGAATCAAAAAGTTTAGGTTCTATACTAAATTGTTCCAAACATATTTTAATATGATCTTGATCAGCTTCTTTCTTGTAGTCTGTAGCATCATAATTTTCTGGGTTGTAAAATAAACAATTTGGTTTACCCGATACAGTCTCCTGACATCTCTGTCTTCGTATTTTATGAAAGTTCCACTCTTTACGGATAACTTCTAAGTCGTACTTAAGTAAAGGTCCAAAACAATATCTTAAAAATTCTATTTCAATTACGTCAGAATCATTCAACAGATTAGTATCTCTTAAATCTTTAAAGAAGTTAATCCAAAAATTAACACCTTCCCGTCTCATTTGAGACCAGTAAGCTTCTATTCTTTGATTGGACGTACTTCTTCCTTTGATGAAACTATGTGCTCCAGATAAAGAATCTTCATTATCATATCGTAAAGCCTGTTGAAGAGATTCAACTATACAATTTTCAGTACCCTTATCAGATCTTACCAAAGTTGGAATCAAATCGAATTTTTGCACAGTTTTTAGATAGTAATAAGAAATTATATCTGGATTGTTATTAGAACTAGCCACTTCTAACCATAAAATTTTTCTAGAGAACCCGTCGATACCACCATGGATAGCAAACCCAAAAGGCTTTAGCTTACCATACCCATCGATATGCCATATAAAGTTTGGTCCAGGTACATTGTATTTGCGTCTCCTTAATCTATGTCTTAGCCGTTCAGCAAGACCATCAGGATCTACTATCCGTAAAATATCTAAGATGGTATCTCGTTTCACAACAAGGTTATAAAATAACTTCAACCGTCGCCACAAAGTCTTGTAACCTAAATCTGATCCACTACTGTCTAATTCACTGATAATAGCACTACAAACTTCTTCTAGGTCACTTCCGATGATACCTTTTCTTCTTAATCCAAGATTCCTCAAGATTCTCTGTAGGTGACGGACTGTTATGTTTATATTATGATTTCTCAGCAAACCAACAATTTCTTTGTATGTATATCCTCTTTGAAAATAATATTTAATACATTCTTCTCTGGATTCCATAGAGCTAACTTAAAGATTTTAAACGTTCAATCCTTTTGTATACGTGTGAAAAAAATAAGCTGAAAAAAATATAATAAAAAATTTAATTTAGATAAAAAACGAAATTCAACTATATTACAAATGATACCTTTATGATAAAATTAAGTTGCAGAATCATTTATAGAAATCATGAATTGAGGTTAGAAAATGACACACAGTACTCAAACAGCAATTAAAAATTTCGAACTATCAAGCGTTCATTTAAATATACAACAAATGAAATAATTATTTTATTAATTATAAATAATTATTGTATATCTTTCTTAATCGTTTCCAAAATTATTCTTCGCACATCACAGCTCACAGTCGCACTAGCACGTCGGCCGTTACATGAGTTTAAGCCTTTTTTTTTTCGTTTTCGGAGCATCGATGCACGCGCACACAGTGTGTGTGCGCCGATGTCGTCACCCGGCTTCCGTATTATACGGAAGCCGGGTGGGGACATAGGCCATCACACTATTCATGTGTTCCTAAAGGCAGTAAAAATGTACACCGAGTATCTATCATAAACATGGGAAGATATTAGTAGCTGATTTGTTGCGATACTCGTACTCGTGCAGTCGTGCTGCTCTGTGAATATTTCAAAATTTATCCGGCGGAACCGGCTCGCGGATAAATATGTACATAAGGCCGCATCCATTCGCTTTTCCACCTTTTTTGCTGGTGTCCCATTGCCGTAAGCTTGTGCAATAACAATGTCGAAGTGAAAAAATAAAAACATAACCGCGGCGCAACTGCAGGATCGACCTCTAAGGGATCGACGAGACTCCAGCAGGCTACAGTACCACTCAAGAACAATAGATTTGCCGAAAAGGTTAAGTCCGACGAACATCTGAACGGACTGTTTTCACATTCAAAAACGCTTGAAGTAGGGAACTTCCGTCGTAAAGAGTAAGTAATTGCCGCAACCGCACTGTATGGTATGTAAATATAAATAGACTACCACTAAATATGACTTCTTGTATAAAATATCAATGAATTTCTCAACAGCAGTTTAGTAGCAATCATCATTTACAGTCTAGTGCTTTCAAAACATATTTTAAAAGTATGATTAATGAGATTATATTATATTGATTGGTAACCAAGAAAATACAAAACATGGTATTTTGTATGAGCAAGGATTCGGAACTGTAAGAATGTCAGAACTTGAGCAAATCACTGGCTACGCAGATGTCATAACAAACACAATTGACACTGTTGTAAACCACAGTCAAGGTGATAAAATTTTATAATTATAAAACTATCTTTTTAGTGCTATTATTTATGTATAAAATAATTATTTATTACAGTGATACTGGTTTACTTAAGAGAAGAAACGTAGGTGTAGGTGGCTTATCTGGGTTGATAATAGGTTTCAGAAGTTAAAAAACTGTTATAACGTTGCAGTGCAGAAAGGCTCATACATTAATTTCACAAGTGCCTATAACCATAATTGTCTAATAAACATGGATTTATTTCACAGTAGGAAAAAGAAATATTGTAGTACCCGTTCATGAAATGATTTGATAGAATACGGTAGAAGACAATTAAAAAAAGGAAGATTAACCAATGCTGGACTTGGCGAACAGATTAGCGTAAACTGTTTATGTACCCTTTTATTCCAATTTTATTACTCAATAATTTATTACTTTTTAGCAAACCTAGAAGATATATAGTGTTGTAAAAAGCTACATGCTTTTGCCAGGGGAGTTTTTCTACACGATAGCTATTCTGGTTCCAGTTAGGTCAGAAAAATGCAGAGATATATTGAAATACATGAGCAGGGCTATAATAACAATATTCAAGACTGATTGATAAAACTAGTTTTAAATTCATAAAATTGTTTTTAAATCTGGTGATTAAAATTTGCATATTTTGAAAGTGGTGCATGATATCCACTCAAATTTTTGTATACAAGCTCTCCTCATGTATTCTAACATAATTCTGTCGTTTACTGACCTTAGCAGATCCAGAAGGTATATATTGCTGCATATACACGCTCGTGCCGGGGGCTCATTTAAAAAACTAATGATGTTCTGGTTCGAGGTAGGTCAGTAAACTGCAGATATACGTTGGAATATATGACTAGGACTAGCATACAAAAATTTAAGTGGATATGATGGTTTACCTTGTTGAAATATGCAAATTAACCACCCCAATATTTAAATAACTTGATTATTATAAAACTGATGCATTGCATAGACTTGAAATTTGTTATTGAAGCCCTGGTAATATATCCCAATATATTTCTGTCGTCTACTGACTTCTTTCTGAAGTAGGAGATGCCATGTACACTTCTCTAAATGCCGGGCGATTACAGCTGCTGGAAAGCGAACAGATACGTGTAAATGTAAAAGTAATTAAGTGCACTGGGGACTGCATTCTGAGAAATGGAGGTTGAGTTTTTTTTTGTAATAGTATGTAATGCTAGATTTTTGCTTCGCCTAGTTATATGCTTTTAATAAAACTGAAAATCTATGTTGCTTGACTCAAAATTTTTAAATTTATAAATATTCTTTAAAGTCAACGTTTTAATATGATAGAACACTGTAGGGAGTAGTTTAAAACCATACTTGTTATAAGTAAACGAAAGTAAGGATGCGCTTATTAAGGTGTGTAAGGGCGAAAGCTTTCATTTTCATGCACACCCTCATTTCTTGTAAAACTTTGTCATTTTGTCACTTTGAACGTCGTTTACAAGCCCAATCCTACCGGGCACTCTTCTTTCTTCTCACGCCGGAGTTTGCGGTGCAATTACTTTCTTCTATCTAGCAATTACCTCGAAATAATTAGCCTCCGAATTTTGCCACGGATACGTCTACTCATGAAGTCTCCTAGCCGCGCGTTCGACTTGATTAATTCATTTAATCCCCTAACAAAGCCTGTCGCGCGCTTACGCAGCTAGCTAGTTAACTTCGACCAGGTCTTGGTCTTGTATTAAAATACTGTCTCTGATTTTAAAACAACAAAAATAATGATATATGAATTAAAAAGTCGATATACCATTTTTGAATATATGAAGGTATAATACATTCACATTTATCCAGCCCCAGCTGGAAATTCATAAAACTTCCCTTATAGTAGCAGCGGTAGCCGACGCACGCAATATCTTCCGTGACCATCTCCAGCTGAGTTTACGGCCTGGTCCCAAGTCACGGGCGCGAGCGAACTTGGTTGGTACTTAGCCTCTGCCGGGAAACAATTTAAGAAGCTACTCAGGCGCTACACCGTCGTGTCTCAAAGGCGACAGAGTACAGCAATCGCGTTGCCAGAGTATTTTATGAAAACACAATGGTATACGACGAGCTCTACGTTCTATCTCGCTTATACTCTTGCTCTATGTTTGATCTCGCAATTATATAGCGAGCAGTGGCCAGAGATGTGCTATAATGGCACTACTATAGGAGTCCATTAGACAAGGGAATGGCCCCTAAGTAAGTCGCCGACAATTCGAGGAGTTTCGCCTCTTTTAATGAATATTTTTTTAATAATTATAGGAATAATATTATAGTCCTAACGTACGCAATACATTTTTTGTATGAAAATACTGGATAATTAGTGTATTATTTATAAACAAAACATTTATTGTTTATAAATTGAAATTTTTTACATTAATGGACAATATTGTAATGTTGCAGCAATCTAGTGAAATTCAAAATATGGATATCAACATTACTTTGCCAAGATTTAAGGAATTGGAGGAAATATTCGAGGATACCTTGCTTACTTGCGATAATACATTATCACCAAACTTATCCACTCAACGAGCCACTCATGGAAAAGACGCTCCCTCTTCATCAAATGAAGTGAAAGCCAATGTTTCTGGTGTTAATCTTCTTGATACGGTAACATAATAACTGTATTTTTAATTAATTCTCTGGTAAAAAATTGCCTATCTTTTCTGACTTTTAATTTTATTTATTGTTATATTAATATACTGTAACAAGTAATAGTAATAAGATAATCAATAATAAGTACATTGCTCTTATAGGAGGTCTCAACAAGGAGAATAATAATAATAGTAAAATAATGCTTCGCATCAATACATGGTCAATTTTCTACCAAGGATTAAATTACTTGTTCAATTACCAATGATTGAAAACATACATATTTTTCTTTGTAGGATACGTTTGATTCACCGGTTGATACTTTCCCATATTGTTACTTCAGAATGAACGCAACTCATCAATATACCTATTTTTATTAGAGTTCCTATCTGCTGTTATTTTTTTATTTTATTTAACTTTATAAAGAAATCCCTTTTGTCTACCGCAGGTGCGGTCACTGCCTTCCGGGAAAGGGAGCCGGATAACGAAATCACTTAAAACGGTGTTAATTTTGCTTGAAACGATAATATATTTCACACGTGTTAGAAAAAGGAGAAAAGTACCTTGTAGTATCTAAATTCGTAAGTGTGTGTGTGTGTGTGCGTGTATAGATGTGAACAGCAGGAGGTTGCAGCTGTGGATCCTTGTCGTTCCTAGAGCCTGGCGTCGGTGGTTCAGTGCGGTCAAGCTGGTGTGCGTCTCGGATTTCTTCGGCTCGTTCCTCCTTCGAGCAGGTGCAGACCGATGGGCGCCTTGATGTGTTGTTTCTCCTCTTAGTGACGGAAGATGATGGTATGTTTTAGTAATCACTGCACTTATACACTTGGACAAACTGGTAGCGATTCGATTTTAACTGGTTCGAATTTATTGGTCTGGCGATTGGCAGCGATTCGGCTTGTAAAGCGACTTCAGGAAAACTGACTACGAGCACCCTTTTGCTCCCGGTCTTTATATACTAGAGAATCTGTAGCGTTGATTTTCCATATTAGGAGTGCCTAATATTCTCACGACTTTCCTCTCGACTTTGCGTGATCTCGTAAAAATTTTATTACTTTCAGTTTTTAGGAAAAGCGTCTTGTGACAGCTCTCCTGCTGCTTTTCGTCTTCTGCGTACTGTCATGTGTATCTTTTCTGGATTCGTTTGCGAGAGAGCGTGCTCGGCTGATGCTTGCCGTCGCTTTTCGTGAGGAATATCGCGACTAGTTTAGTGACATCTTTTTGTTTCGTGGCCGTCATTTTTTTCTTGGCGTTAGCCATTCTTTCGGGTGATCTTCGTCTTAGAGCGCGTTTTGTCGCTACGCCTCTAATTCTATTTTTGTAGGAATACGTTGTGGTGGGAAATGCTGCTTCTTGCGGCTGCTGCGATGACGATGCTCGCGAGTGTCTCACGTATGTGTTTTTGTATTGATGTAATTGGTGTTTACATCCTGGGTTCTGGAATCATGGTAGTATGAGGTATATTATTACATCAGAGACAATAAGCGAACGAGATGTCGGTAGTACACTACAGTATATGAAGCAATCAGTAGAGGATCCCCAATATAAACCAACTTGTGGCATAAACAATGTTTCTGCGCTCATTAATCTAAAGTCTTTTCATATAATAAATGGTTTTGTACCCGACTACATGCATTGTTGTCTAGCTGGAGTCGGGAAACAAATAACAAATTGTTTGATTGCTCCAAAAGATATTGATTATTTTCAGAATCTATTGAAAAATATTAAATCACCTCAACAAATAACTCGTTTAACACGACCATTATCTGACAGAAACTATTGGAAGTGTCGAGAATGGGAGAATTGGATTTTATACTATAGTATCCCATTATTATCTTTTAAAATAGAATCAAAATATGTTGAATATTGGTCTCTATTTGTCGAAAGCTTACATATTTTACTGCAAACTAATATTAGTTATGCAGAATTGGACAAGGCAGATGCAATGCTACATGAATTTGTTTTTAAAACTGAACAATATTTTTGCCAAGTAGAAATGACTTATAATATACATCAGTTATTGCACTTAGCTAAAAGTGTACGAAATTGGGGACCTTTTTGGGCCCATTCAGCTTTCGCTTTTGAAAATGGTAACCATCATATTCTACAGGTAATTAAATGCTCAAAAGGTGTAATATATCAAATATTAAGATATATTAATATGAATCGCAATGTATCATTATTAGAAAAATGTATGTATCCTGATTCTTCGGAAGCAGTGAAAGTGTACTGTAACTACACCATGACTACGAGAGTAAAAAAATGCATTAAATTGTCTGATGTAACATATTTCGGTAAAGGTATTACGATTGATGAAGAACTAGCAACACGATTATCAATATCTACAACAAGTCAAGCATACATGCGTATGGTCAAAAATGGATGTTTGTATGCTTCTTCTTTAAAAATAAATCTTCGTTCCAATAATTCTATCGCTCAGATACGAGATGGGAGATTTGTTAAAATTAAGAAATTCATTGTAGATGTCGATGAAAAAATAGAATTAACAGTTTGCAACGTAATTAATCATTCAGATCACATTTTGAGCCGCCATTACCAAATTTTGCGTGCCATTACCCATATAGAAGAAAACACTATAATTATTCCTACCAGGGATATAAAGACTATTTGCATTTTATTAGAAATTTATAGATTTCAATATATATGCCCATTGCCTAACTTATTTTTCTATTAATTATTTATTTTTTAATATAAGTTTTGTAAGAACAAGTATAATAATGTATTTTTATAGAGATAAATGTGTAATTTTTATAAGATTCGTCGTCTCTGTGATTATTAGCACTTTCACATAATAAATAAAAGAAATAATAATTACATTATTAATCAATTTAAAATTGTTATTTTGTACTAATCCCAAACTTACCTATTATAACATTTTTATTTCTTAATGTTATCTTAACCGTATCCACATTACTTTAATGTTTTTTTTAATATAAAATAAATAATCACGAAAGTACACAATAAATATGTACCTAATTCAAATTTAAATAAATAAAAAAAAAACATTGAACCACTAGATATTGTATTTTTGTAATAATTAATGAATAATTTTTATTCTTTTTACCATTGCACGTAAGTTCTTACGTAAGTTCTTACGTCAGATCATTACTAAAAATCAAAAAATAATTTTTTTATTTTACAATTTTTTGTAAGCTTTGACGTAAGTACTTACAGAAGTCCGTACATGAGTTCTTAACTAACTTCTTCCGTACGCTCTGACGTCTCGTGAGCCCAAGTGGCGATCCAGTGGACGATCCGAAACCCGTAAATCCTAGTTGCCGTCGTGAGCACACGAGACAACCCGGAATACCCGAGCGACGTCGTGCCTCTTATACGTGAGCACACGTATCTGACACCCGACGTCACCGTAGACCCTAATCTATATCCCAACACAGTGCTGACTCCTTCTGCCGATGGTTCACCCGGGTCGTGCGCTCACGTCCTGATAAATCTGAGGGTCATCCCTAACCTATAAATCCGATTTCTACGCCGACATAATTGCTGTTGTTTTGCACATTCGGGTCAGTGTAGCCGTGCACCCACGACTCCACCGTCCCGAATGAATTCCTAACCTCCAAATCCATCACCGACCTGTAAAACCCGTACCGTACCGATAACCCGAACGCGACCGCCAATCGCAACCGCAGAAATCTTGTGAACGCGCAATTCCGCCAGTATACTCGTAATTTGTTAACCGGGATAGTTTAAATAATTATTAATTGTAAAGGCAAAGTATTTTTAACACGAAGCAAAATGATTTCTGTTTCAGCCGGGCTTTAACAACTTAGTCCCCGTTTGTTAAATATTAAATTACAAATATATTGGTATTATTAAACAACACAACAACAGATTTACTCTTTTGCACCTTTCCTTACTCCGATCCTGGATCCAACTGTTAAGCTAGCCATCGTTACATAAGGAACGATCGTACTAAACTCGCGTGTAGCGTTTGCTTGACTGCCTGATCATCGCAATTCATTCCATTTTTTTATACGTTCATTTATGACAATTCTGCATTGCGTTCTGAAATTGTTATAGAATTATTTGAACCAAAACTCTTTTTTAGGACTATGTCTTGCATATAAAGCATTTAAAAACTATATTTGCCACAGTAAAAATGTATGCTTTCAAAATATCTACAAATTTTACATTAAGCGTTTTCATGTAAAATGCATAAAAAATATTTTTTAAAGGTAATAACTAAAATAGTAAATAGTTATATTTTTTGAAGATCTACAACTTTTATATTTAACTTTTTTTCGTAAAATGCTTATATTACGAGTTACAGCTTAAAACCCGTTAACAATATACACGGTGGCACGGACTTTGGACTATAAACTAGGTTTTCAGGTGGCGTCATGATCCAAATGTTCAGGTTGGTAAATAAGGGACACCCTAATACGTATGTATAATATAGAAACAAAGGAATATTGCTGGATCAAGGGGCGCGGTAGCGCTCCGATGGCAAGTATAAATTTTTATACACTGTGCCGTCGGAGAGCAGCGCGACCCTATTATACTTTGAATTTGCTGAATAACCTGAATGCGTTTTATTGTTTCCAATGATTTCTTGTCTGATATGTCTTATATACTTATGTTTGGATAATGTATCTTGAAGATTTTTATGAGAACTTTCTAATGATCATAATATTTTGTTTAAAAAATTTGTCTTTTAGCAAAATAATTATGATCAGAAATTGCGATGATTTTTAAAAATTTTGGTCATGTGCAATTCTTATCTTTTTAAGCACAACAATACAAGAAATGTCATGATAATAATAGGTAATATTAAGGTTAGCTTTCAGCAATCAGTGTAATATAATATATACTACACCCCGAATATATAAATTATGTTCAACTTTAATAGTAAAAGAGTGAGTAAGCGTACGCTGAACGTCGATGCCTTTTACTGAACGAATCGCAGTTGAGCCGAACGCATGGAGTAAGCGTCTATCTACACAATGATTCTGAGAAAAGAGGACTACATTTTTCAAACAAGAAGTTGTCTAGTTTTCTTTATCTAGTTTTTCTTGCATCGTTTACAAACGTGCATCAGTGTTTGATTGAAGGAACAGAGACACACGCCGCAGCAGAGTACGTCCGGCCATGTATAAACATGAACATAGCCTAATACAGTGATGTTCCGAAGCTGCGTGGTGGGCACAAACTCTTGCGTATCTGTCTATTGTGAGCGATTGTGCATGATTATGTATAATCGTTATCAAAGAACCTTCGCGCTACCGCTAGTGTACCTCTCGACAAAATTAATGTGTCTAATACGTAGGCGCCGAACACCTGCCAAGACTCGACGCAAGCACTCGCGTGGATCATCACAAACACGATTTGTGAATCCAGAGAGTAAACAATAGCGTGCTCTACATTAGCAAACATCTTCTGACCCATGGTTTATATCAGTGGACTAGAAACTGAGCATTGGTCAATTGCTTCAGGACATGCAGGACTGCCACAACAGAGAAGAGAGAGATCGATACAGCGATCCACAAAAATATCTATGAGCTTGTCTTCAACTTCACGAGCTCTCACCGCTCGACCTCGACGACGACACCGACCTGCAATGCTGACCTCCACACCTATAGCCTCCTCAACGGCAACTCTATATGCTCTCTCCAAGACCTTATACCCTTGTTTCTTTAGAATCAGTCGACAATGAAAGATGATGACAATAAAAGACTTCTTCTTCCGTTACAGCGGTTTCAGTTTTTCCTCACTAATATTAGTGCAGCAGGGTTCGCCACAATGGCGAGTGCCGAAACGACGACTGCCGGAGCTGCTCCAAGGACCGGCAAATGACACTTGGCACTCAAGACCATCAAGCCGAAAACAGCGCGTTAGACAACGAGAGCACGAGAACGAGTTTGCGACAGAACGTCTGATAAAGTTCGAATACGAGAAGAAAGCGATAGACGTCAACAAGGAGTCGACGCGGCCTCCATAGATCGTCAGTGTCGGAAGTCCGACCAACCTCAAGCTTAGCATATCCCTAACACCTGGCCACAAATCCACGCCTACTACTGCTGTCCGCCAGCATCATTAAGACCCTCATGCCATAGATAATCTAGGTTGCTCAATAGCAACAGCAGCAGGTCCTCAAAGACAAGATACGCAATTAATAAGGCTCTTAGAAAGTCGTCGTAATACTGAACTTTTATGAAACGCATTAAACAGGTATTAAATGGGTTTGAAAATACCTTTGATTATGGTTGATTTTGTTGGCCATCAAACCTTCTTAAACTGTCACTTTGGCCAACAGTTTACCGTTGGTAAGCATTTCTACCAGGGCATAAATATTGCGACGCTGTGCATCCCAACACAGGTACGCAACACTTAGAGCCTCGCATGCGCTAGAATTTTCCTTTAATCGTTAGATTTGGCGCGATCGTCACGTTTGGAAGAACGCTAGGGAGAGGGGAAAATAATCACGTCACGTGGTACGCGCTCTCGGCTCTCGCCGTTCACCGCGCGGCTAGTGTAATCTCTCTCTCTCTCTCTCTCTCTCTCTCTCTCTCTCTCTCTCTCTCTCTCTCTCTCTCTCTCTCTCTCTC